>JAOYNT010006726.1:0-16589 GCA_037575995.1 Lingulaulax polyedra | reverse complement strand
GGAGTGCAGGCGAAACGCAACAGATCCGGCCCCCTCCGCGGGCGTCAGCATTGCAGTTTGCGGCGCGTGCCTCGATTGTCTCTGTCACGCGTTGCCTCTTTCTGCGCGTCGCGCGGCCCCAGACAGGCGGACGGAGATCCCGAGGCGGCGGCGCGATGGCTCGGGCAGCTCCTCGACGCGCACCCCCGCGACGCGCGGGCCTCGATGGCCGCGGTCACCCTCGGCCGGCTCTCGCTCCGGCGGCTCGATCGCCCCGGCGAGGCCGCCGACGCCTTCGCGCGGGCCCTGCGGCTCGGGCTCCCCCCCTCGCTCGCCGAGGACACGCGGGCGATGCGCGTCGAGGCGCTCGCGCGCGCTGGCCACCCCGCGGAGGCGCGCGAGGCGGCGGACGAGTATCATCACCGCCACCCGGAAGGACGTTGGGCGGAACAAGTCACGCGCTGGGCCCCTGGCTCGCGATAGCGGCCCTGAGCGTTTGCGCGCACGCGCGAGCGCAGGAGGAGCCGCGCGCGGCGACGGTCCTCGTGCCCCGCTGCGAGCCCGCGTTCGGGGGGCCGCGGTTCGAGCGGCTGCTCGGGCTGGAGCTCGGCCTGGCCGGCGTGGACGAGGTCACCGTGCTCGCCCTCGGGCCGGACGACCCCATCCCGGACGCGCCGCTGACGGTGCGTTTCCGCGCCGCGTGCGGCGACGTCGAGACGGTGCTCGTGGTGGTCGCCGCGCCGGACGGCGGGCCCAGCGTGCACCAGTCGGTCGACATGACGGAGCTGGCCGTGGAGATGCGCCCGCGCACGATGGCGGTCGCGGCGGCGGAGCAAGCACGGTTGCAGCACCTCATCGCCGAGCGCGAGCGTCGAACGCAGCGACCCGCGGCGCCCGAGCCTCCGGAGCCGTCGGCGACCAGGCCGCCCGCGACCCGGAGCCTCGTGGTCCCGCTCCCCTCTCGGCCCGCGCGCGACGAGCGGCCCACGGGCGAAGAGCGTCCCGCGCGCGATACGGCCGCCTCCGAGCGGCTCGGCGCCTTCTGGCTCGCCTTCGAGGCGCGCGGCTTCCCCGAGCCCGGCACCTGGCCGCTCGGCGCGCGGGTGGGGGCCGCGTTCGACCTGCCGCGTCCGCTCCGCTTCGGGCTCGACGTCGGGGTGGGCTTCGCCTCCGGGGACCACCCGAGCGGGCAGGCCGAGATCTGGGTGCTCACCGCGGGCCTGCTCGCCGCGGTCCGGGTGGAGGTCGCCTCCTGGTTGGCTCTGTCCCCCGGCGTCCGCCTGGACATCGGGTACGCCACCCTCACCGGGCGGCCGACGGAAGGCAGCACGCGGCGTGGTCAGGGAGCCAGCCTGGCCCTCGTGGGGACCGTCCGCGCAGCGCTCGCGGCCTCGGATCGCTTCGCGGTCTTCGGCGACGTCGATCTCGGCGCCACCCTGGTCGGCCACCGCGGCCTCGCCGGCCCCGAGCCCGTGGTCGGCACGACCGGCCTCGCGCTGGCGCTCCGGCTGGGCGTGGCCCTCAGCCTGTGAGTGGATAGGTTCATCCCCATGGATCGCCCCGCCCCCCTCGCAGGAAGATGGTACCCGAGAGACCCAGGCGCCTGCCGCGACGCGGTCGAGCGCTACGGCGCCGACGTCGAGCCAGCATCGGAGCCGCATCGAGGGTTGCTCGCTCCCCACGCCGGCTGGGCCTTCTCGGGCGACGTCGCGGGCCGCGGCTACCGAGGCCTCGCCGCCGCGCACCCCGATCCGTCGGTCGTCGTGCTCTTCGGCTCACACCGAGGGCCGGACGGCCCCGACACCGTCTTCGTCGGCGAGGGCTGGGCGACGCCGCTCGGGCGCATCGCCACCCACCCGATGGCCGCCGCTCTCCGGGAGGCGCTCTCGCTGGCCGAGGAGCCGCGCGAGCCGATCCGGCCGGACAACGCGGTGGAGCTGCATCTGCCCTTCATCGCGCACTACTTCCCGGGCGCGCCCATGATCATGCTCGGGATCGCCATGGCGCCGGCCGCGCTGGAGATCGGGCGGCACGTCGGCGCCGCGCTGCGCGAGGCCGGGGAGGCCCCCGTCTTCATCGGCTCGACGGATCTGACGCACTACGGACCCAACTACGCCTTCGCGCCCCGCGGCCGCGGCCCCGAGGCGGTGCGCTGGGTGCGCGAGGAGAACGACCGCGGGTTCCTCGACGCCATCGAGCAGGGCGATCCCGGCCGCGCCCTCGCGCACGGGATCGAGCACCAGAGCGCGTGCTGTCCGGGCGCCGCGGCCGCGACGATGGAGGCGGTGCGCGCCTTCGAGGGCGCCGTGCACCCCCGGCTCGTGAGCCACACTCTGAGCTGGGACATCCGGCCGGACGACAGCTTCGTCGGGTACGCCTCCGTACTCCTCTGAACGCGCGTCCGAACACGCGGGCCGAAGCCCGGGGCGCTGGGAGCCCCCATTCCTCGCGTGCGAGGTCCCCTACCCCCAGCGCCCCACCCGCGTCTCGAGATCCTCCGCGAACCGGTCCTCTCGAGGGACGTCCCGCGGCGCCTCGGACAGGCCCGCGAGCCGCTTCGGGTCGACGTGCTCCACCGGCCCGGGGCCGGGAGCACGGACCGTCGAGACGGTTCGCATGCACTGCTCACTGACGCGGCGCGCGCGGCGTTGCGCGCGCTCCAGGAGGGTCTGCACGGTGTCCGGACGTCCCCCCTCGGTGTCCGGTGTGCTCACGGCTTCCTGCATGCCCCGAAGAGAGCAAGATGGAGGCCACCGTGAGCGTGCGCACTGGCGCACTCGGGCCCGCGATCGATTTGCGCGAGCGCGACCCTTCGGCGCACCCATCGCGCACCCTGTCTCAGATCGAGATGGACTCAGATCGAGATGGACTCAGATCGAGATGGACTCAGATCGAGATGGAGCCCTTGCGGAAATCGCTCGCCGCGAGGTGCACGTTGATGAGCACCGGCTTGCCTTCGCGCGACAGCCGTTTTGCCTCGTCGAGGGTCTCGTCGACCTTGGCCGCGTCGGTCAGCAGGAGACCGACCCCGCCGTAGCCCTTCGCCACCTCGTGGTAGTCCGTGTGCAGGAGCGTCGTCCCGACGTCGTCGCCCAGGATCTCGACCTGATCGCGCGCGATCTGCTGCCACGAGGCGTCGGTGCCCACGACCGCGATGGGGGCGAGCCCGTGGCGCACGCAGGTGTCGAGCTCGGCCAGGCTGTACGCGCTCGAGCCGTCGCCCCAGATCAGCCAGACCTCGGCGTCCTTGCGCACGCACGCGGCGCCGACCGCGAAGCCGCCGCCGACCCCGAGGGTCCCGTACACGCCCGGGTCCAGCCACGAGAGGGGACGTCGCGGCTTGAGGATGTAGGCGCCGGTCGCCACGAAGTCCCCGCCGTCGGCCACGATGACCGAGTCGTCGGCCATCTTCTCCTCGATGCGCTGGAAGAGATAGATCGGGTCGACGCGCTCGCCCTCGGTGGTGGCCTGCGCGGCGATCTCCGCGTCGCGCTTCACCTCGCGCTCGCGGCAGGCCGCGATCCAGGAGTCCCAGCGCCCGCGTCCCGGACCGAAGGCCTCGGCCAGCCCGCGCACGAAGTCGGCGGGGTGGGTGTGGACCGCGATCTCGGGGCGGCGGTTCTTGCGCAGCTCGTCCTCGGCGAGGTTGGCGTGCACCACGAAGGCCTTGCTCCCGATGGCGCGCCCGTACTTGAGCCGGAAGTCGAAGGGGAAGCCGCAGACGATCACCACGTCCGCTTCCTTGAGCGCTCGCCCTCGCTTGTGACGGAACTGGATGTCGCTGTCGCGGCCGAGCAGCCCGCGGGCCGCCCCACCGAGCCAGACCGGCATGCCCAGCTTGTCGACCGCGTCCGCGAGCGAGGCCGCGTCGTGACAGTTGACCATCGTCTGGTTGCCGACCACGAGGGCCGGGCGCTCCGCGCGTCGGAGCCGCGCGACGACCTGGTCGATCTGATCGTGCACGTCGTTGCGGCGCGGCAAGCGCAGCTCGGGCAGATCGAGGTCGACGTGGGGCAGGTGGAACTGCTTGTAGAGGTGGCCCTTGAGGTAGAGCTCGAGCGCCTTCGCGCCGAGCCCCTTCGCGTTCTCGATCCCGCTCTCGCTGATGTACCAGCCCTTGACGATCGACTCCGGGTAGAGGAGGTCGACGGGGACCTCGACGAAGACGGGTCCCGGCACGCCGCTCTGCGCGATCTCGAGCGCCTTGTGCACGGTGGGGCCGAGCGCCGGCACGGTGCCGACCGCGGTCGCCCACTTCACGGCCGACTTCACGAGCGAGATCTGGTCGATGTCCTGGAGCGCGCCGCGCCCCTTCAGCAGCGTCGCGGTCGCGCCCCCGAAGATCAGCAAGGGCGTCTGCGCGAGCTGCGCGTTCTTCACCGCGGTCAGCGTGTTCGTCACCCCGGGCCCGGCCGTCACCGCCGCCACCCCGGGCACGCCGGTCATGCGCGCCACCGCGTCCGCTGCGAAGACCGCGCTCGCCTCGTGGCGCACGTCGATGATGTCGATGCCCCGCGCCCTCGCGCCCGTGAGGATGGGCGAGATGTGCCCGCCGCAGAGGGTGAAGATGTGGCGAATGCCGTGACGGGACAGGACGTCGGCGACGATGTCTCCGCCGTGTTTCTCGGTGCTCATCCGGGGCCTCCAGCCGCGTTCGGGGTGCGCCATTCTGCACGCGCGGCCGGTCCGGATCAAAGCGCGCTTGCAGGTCGCTGAGAAACCAATGCCGGCGCCTCGCCGGGCGGGACGCGACGCTCTTCCGGCGAGTCGCTCCTCCGAAAATGATTCATCGTTTCGTCGTCGGCCCCGCCGAAATCGCGCTCCGGGATCGGTCCGACTGCCTTTCTCGGCGACCTGCTTGCTCTGACGGCGCGCCGGGTGAAGATGCGGCATGCGGCCCCGCCGATGCGTGATGCTCCGCGGCACCCCGGAGGAGACGCGGCGCGACGCGCTCGCCCTCTGCGCGGCGCTGGATCCGCGTGAGGTCCTCTGGGTGGGCGCGGGCGAGGTCCCCTTCCAGACGAGCACCGCGGCGGGCGTCCGCCGGCTCCTCGGCGGCGCGTTCGACGCGGTGGTGCTCGACGTGCACGCGGGCCTCGACGCGGACGTGCTCGGCCAGGCGCAGGGCTTCGTGCGGGGAGGCGGCGCGCTCGTGCTGCGCTGGCCGGACGCGCCGCCGCTGGCCGGACGCGAGCGGCTGGCCGCCTACCCGTTCTCGCCGGAGGACGTCGGCGTACGCTTCTTTCGTCGGGTCGAGCGCTGGCTGGCGCCGCTGTCGGATACCGCGCCCCTCAAGGCCGCCGATCGGGCGGACCGCGGCACCGACGAGCAGGCCGCGGTCGTCGCGCGCCTCACCGCCTCGCTCTCGAGCCGCTCACCGAGCGTGAGCGTGCTGTTGAGCGATCGCGGCCGCGGCAAGTCGAGCGCGCTCGGGCTCGCCATCGCCGCGCTGCCGGCGGACGTCCGGGTGGTGGTGAGCGCCGCGCGCGAGGAGGCGGTGAGCGAGCTGTTCCGCTTCGCGACGGGCAGGCCGGGCGTGACCGAGACCGCGCGCCTCCGCTTCATGGCCCCGGCCGCGCTCCTCGACGCGGAGGCGGACGTGATCGTCGTCGACGAGGCGGCGCAGATCCCCGTCCCGTTGCTGCGCGCCATCGAGCGCAGGCACCCCGAGGCGCGCCTCGCGTTCGCCACCACGGCCCACGGCTACGAGGGGACGGGTCGCGGCTTCGTGCTGCGCTTCGTGGAAGAGCTCCGCGACCGCGCGCGGCCGCTCGACGAGCTCCGGCTCCGCGCGCCCATCCGCTGGGCCGACGACGACCCGCTCGAGCGCGCGCTCTTCGGGGCGCTCGCGCTCGACGCCGAGCCCGCGACGGGGGTCGAAGAGGCGACGCTCGACGCCGTGGAGGCCGTCACCCTGGATCGCGACGCGCTCGCGGCGGACGAGACGCAGCTGCGCGACTTCTTCGGCCTGCTCGTGCACGCCCACTACCGGACCACGCCGAGCGATCTCCAGCGGATCCTCGACGCGCCGAACCTGGCGCTGCACGCGCTGCGCTTCCGGGGCCGCGTCGTCGCGGCGACCCTCGTCGCGAAGGAAGGTTCCTTGCCGCTCTCCAGGTGCGAGGCGATCGCGCGGGGCGAGGCGCGGATCCGGGGGCACGCCCTCCCCGACACCCTGATCTCGCACGCGGGCCGGGTTCGCGCCGGGACCCTGCCGATGATCCGGAGCGTGCGCATCGCGACCCACCCCGCGCTGCGCCGCCGCGGTCTCGCGACCCGGCTCATCGAGCACGTGCACGCGACCCACGCGGCGGAGGATGCGCCCGCGCTCTTCGGGACGCTCTTCGGCGTGACCCGGGAGCTGCTGCGCTTCCGGCGGAGCGTCGGCTATCAGCTCGTCCGGGTGGGCAGCTCCCGGGGCGCGCGCACGGGTGAGCCGTCCGCGGTGATGATCCGCCCCGTGACCCCCGAGGCACGGGCGCTCGTCGAGGGCCTGCGGGAGGACCTCGCGCGAGACTGGCCGCTCCAGCGCGCGCTGCTGGACGGCGCGGGAGACCTCCGGCTCGACCCGGCGCTGCACGACGCGCTCGCGCTGGATCTGCCCGAGCCGCACCCCGCGACCCGCGCGCAGCTGGTGGCGACGGCGCGGGCCTACCTCTTCGGCCCACGCCCCTACGAGTCCGCCGCGTCCGCGATCACCGCGCTCGTCGAGGCGCACGCGGGCGAGCTCCACGCGATGACCCCCGCGGACGCGGCGCTGGTCCGGGCGCGGGTCCTCGAGCGCCGCCCGTGGCCCGAGAGCGCGGCCGAGGGTGGCCACGCAAGCGTTCCTTCGGCCATGCGCGCGCTCCGACGCGCCCTCGCCGGTTGGCTGCCGGCTCGAGAGCCAGAGCTGCGCTGAGCCGGGGCGCGGGCTCAGCCGGTCTTGGGCCGAACTCCGGTGGAGACGGGCGCGTCCCACTCCCCCGAGGTGCCGATCACGGGCGCGAGCGAGACGCGGTCGCCCCCCGACTTCTTGGCTCGGTAGGCGTTCTCGTCCGCGCGCTGGATGAGGCCGCGCGCGTCGTCGTCGGCCCGCGCGGTCGCGACGCCCACGCTCGCCGTGACCGGCTGCTCGGCGTCGAACGCCTCGCCCACCGCGCGCACCGCCTCGGCGAGGCGACGCGCGACGGGCATCGCGGCCACGGAGTCGGTGTCGGGCAGGATCACCACGAACTCGTCCCCGCCGTATCGGCCGGGCACGTCGACCTCGCGCGTCGCGCCCGCGAGGGCGTGCGCGATCTGCTTGAGGACCTCGTCGCCCGCCTGGTGGCCGCGCAGGTCGTTGACCCGCTTGAAGCGGTCGAGGTCGATCATCACCACCGCGAGCTCGGCGCCGCGGCGAACCCGGGCCAGCTCGTCCTCGAGCCGGGCCATGAGGTGGCGGCGGTTGAACAGCTGGGTCAGCGGATCGCGGAGGCTCAGCTCCTCGAGCTTGGTGTTGGCCGCGAGCAGCTCCGCCTCGCGGGTCCGGATCCGCGAGACCAGCAGGCCGACGACCGCCGCAGACAGCACCAGCAGCGTCGACAGCAGCCCCGTGGTGACCGCGGCCTCGACGCGGCTCGGCGCGTTGCCTGCGAAGGACGGCGAGTCCGGCCCGTAGGGGATCCAGCCGTTGGCCTCGGCGACGACGACCATCGAGTAGAGGGCCGCGCCGCACAGCGCGAGCGAGACGCCGACCCGACGGCCGACGACGAGCGTGTTGAGGATGGCCGCGAAGAAGTAGACGGAGACCATCATCGTCGCCGTGCTGCCGATCCGGTGCACGAGGAACGTGAGCACGGCCATGTCGACCACGCCGCCCAGCACCGCGCGGGGCATGCCGCCGATGCCCTTCCAGATGAACAGCTGCCCGAGCAGGGACAGGCCTACGTAGACGCCGAAGACCCAGCGGTATGCCCCGAGCCCAGGGTAGACGAGCGGCATCAATACGAGCGCCACCCCCCCGAGCACCACGCGGCTCCAGGCGGCGGCGAGCTGCAGTCGATCCCGCTCGCGGTCGTCCATACCCCCGCTGGACACGGTAGCATCGAACTCCGTCACATACCCGTCATCGAGAGTCACCTGCTCGGCCCCCACGGCGAAGAGGACCGGACGGGCGAGACGCTCTATCGTTCTACGCGATGGGGGGCGCGAAGAAACGACTGACCCTCGAGGTGGGAGACCGGGAGGTGTCCATCTCCAGCCCCGACCGGGTCTACTTCCCGCAGGCCGGGCACACCAAGCTCGACCTCGTCCGGTACTACGTGGCCGTGGCGGAGGGCGCGCTCCGGGGCGCGGGCGGCCGCCCCACGGTGCTCAAGCGCTACGTGAAGGGCGTTGAGGAGGAGTTCTTCTTCCAGAAGCGCGCGCCGAAGTCGCGGCCCGCGTGGCTCGACACGGTGGTGCTCCGCTTCCCGAGCGGCCGGAGCGCCGAGGAGATCGTGCCGCGCGAGGCGGCAGACCTGGCCTGGATGGCCAACCTCGGCAACATCGACCTGAACCCGCACCCCGTGCGGGCCGAGGACCTCGACCACCCTGACGAGCTGCGCGTGGACCTCGACCCCGTGCCCGGCGTCGAGTGGCCGCAGATCATCGAGGTGGCCAAGGTGGTGCGCGCGTCCCTCGAGGACCTGGGCATGGTGGGCTGGCCCAAGACGAGCGGCTCCCGCGGCGTGCACGTGAACGTGCGCATCCACCCGCGCTGGAGCTTCGACGAGGTGCGCCGCGCCGCGCTGGCCCTCGCTCGCGACGTCGAGCAGCGCGCGCCCACCATCGCGACGAGCAAGTGGTGGAAGGAGGAGCGTCATGGCGTCTTCCTCGACTACAACCAGAACGCGAAGGACCGCACCGTGGCGAGCGCCTACTCGGTGCGCCCCACCAAGGACGCGCGGGTCTCGACGCCGGTCACCTGGCAGGAGCTGTTCGAGTGCGACCCCCGCGACTTCACGCTCGTGACCGTGCCGAAGCGCTTCGAGGCGATCGGGGATCCCCACGCCGGGATCGACGACGCGCCGTGCTCGCTCACGTCCCTGCTCGAGCTGGCCGAGCGACACGCGTCGGAGGGGCTCGGGGACGCGCCATGGCCGCCGCACTACCAGAAGGGCGCCGACGAGCCGAAGCGCGTCCAGCCCTCACGCGCGAAGGACAGCCCGAAGAAGCCCAGCCCCGCCAAGGCGCACACCGCCAAGAGCGCTCCCGCCAAGACCGGTCGCCGCAAGCCCCGCTTCCCGCTCCTCGTGATCGCCAAGGCGGCGAAGAAGGACGACGCGCTCGACGGGCTCGAGCGCTGGAAGCTGCGGCACCCGGTGGCGGCGTCACACCTCGAGCCCGCCGATGTGCTCGTCGACGCCATGCGCGGGCGATACACGACGTGGACCCGCGTCCGCGTCAACCTGCGTCACGTGCCGGAGGCGTCCCGGCCCCCGCAGGAGCCGCCCGACCCCGACTACGATCCCTGGTCCGACTGAGGAGCGCGAGGCAGAGCAGCGCGAGCAGGCCCAGCCCGCCGAGCGGCGCGCGACGGCCGGGCGCCGCCGCGCAGTCACATCCGCCGCCCGCCTCCGCGAAGCGGGCCGTGGCCACGACGGTCACCGCGTCGTCGTCCGCGAGCGCGAAGTGGAGCTGCTGATCCCCGCTCGCGCCGAGCGTCCACGTGACCGACAGCCGCCCGTCGTCATCGGTCTCGCCGTCCTCCGGGCTGACGGCGCCGCCGCCCACGACGCGGACCGTCACCCGCTCGCCCACGACGGGCGCGCCCTCGGGGTCGGTCAGCCGCACCGCGACCGGGGCGTCGAGGGTCGCGCCGGGAGCGCCGGTCTGTCCGTCGCCGTCCACGACCGTGAGCGTGCGGGTCGAAGAGGCGGCGACGACCTCGAAGGGCGCCGAGCTGCCGACCAGCGAGTCGCCCATGCGCGCCACGAGGAAGACCATGGACGCCCCCGCCTCCGGCGTCACCGAGAGCGTCGCCACGCCGTCGACCAGCGCGCCCGTGGTACCGGGGTAGACGGAAGCGGGGTCGCTCCCGATCTCCACCTCGCCGTCGATCCGCACCGTCGCGCCCGCCGCGTCCACCAGGCGCAGGGTCACGTCGTGCGCGACCCCGACCCGCTGAGGGCTGGCGATGTCGTCGAACGCGAAGCCGGCGGGCGGCGGGACGAGGGTCGCCTCCACCGCGAGCTCGCCGACGGCCGCGTCGTCCACGCCGTCGGTGGACAGGAGCACGCGCACCTGCAGGGCAGCCGTCTCGGGGAAGGACACCCCCGCGAAGTCCGTGGCGGCCGCGCCCTCGCCCTCCGTCGCCTCGCGCAGGGCCGCGCCCGCCGGCACCGACCACGTCGCGCCGCCGTCCACCGAGATCTGGTAGCCGACCGTGGCGCCGACCCCGTCGATCACCTCGACCGGCTCGAGCGACGCGACGCCCACCATGGGCCGCGAAGGCGCGAAGCCCGGCGTGCGCACCCACGCGGAGCCCGCGTCGAACCGGGTCTCCGCCGCGCCGGCGCTGAACGACACCTCGCCCCCGGGGTGAGGGCGGTGCGCGACCGAGGCGATGAGGAGCTTCTCCGTCTCGCTGGACGCGTCCTCGGCGAGCGCCCAGACCGCGGCGTCGCAGCGGAGGGCGGCCGGGCCGGCGATTCTGAGGCCGTTCGTCGCGCTGCCGAAGAAGAGCTTGCCCGGCACGGGCGGCGCGAACGCGCTCGTGCGCCCGCTCGCCAGCTCGGTTCCGTCCGCCGCCAGCACCCGACACGTCGTGTTCGGGAGCGCCGACGCGATGGCCACGAACTGGGCCCCGAACGGGACGACCAGCTCCCGGCCCAGGAGCGTCGGCGGCAGGAAGGCGACCGCCTCGCCCCCGTCCCCGTCGCCGTAGGTGATCGCGCCGATGGGGGTGTCGCTGACGATCCGAAAGGCGTCCCCGGTCCCTTGCGCCGCGCCCCCGGTGAGGGTGAGCTCTCCGTTGGCGGGCACCGTCGCGGTCTGGGTCGCGCCGCCGGACAGGTAGTAGGTGAGGCTGGCCGGGCTCGCCCCCGCGGCCACGCGCACCGATCCGCTGCCCACGCCGATGAGCCGCGTCGCCGCGGGCGGCATCGGCGTGATGTCCCCGGAGTCGCTCCCGCGCACCACGACGACGGGGGCGTCGCTCGTGAAGTGCACGCTCGCCCCGTCCGCCACGAGGGTCGTGATGCGGCGCGCGCTCCCCGCCGCGACCACCTGCGGCGAGAGCCCGGGCTGGCCGAAGGTGAGCGTGGCCTCGCCGAACGGCGCGACGACGAAGAGCGCCTCGTCGTACCGCGGCGCGGGGATCACGAACGCTTGCCCGGCGAAGGACTCCGGCGGGAACGCGTCGCCACCCGCGCCGAGCCAGGTCGCCGCGATGGGACCCGCGGAGACGATCTCGGTCCCGAGCGCGCCCGCGGCCCGGTTTCGGCTCTCGAGCGCGCCCCCGAAGAAGTCGGCCGCGCCATCGAGGATCACGTCGTTGGACGCGACCAGGCTCACCACCGTCGCGTTCGTGGCGAGGTAGGCCCCGGTCACGAACGTGCGGACGACGGGCGTCGGGTCGGTGAAGAACGCCAGCTCGTCCACCGCCGCGGCGCCGCTCCGATCGCCGGCGTAGAGCACGATCGAGGACGCGCCCGCCGGGAGCGTGGGGACGCGGACGTGGAAGACGCCGAGCGCGCTCGGGCTCGAGATCCCGGCCGCGACCGGGCGGTCCAGCCGCGTTCCGTCTGGCAGCCAGGCCGTCGCGTCGGTTCCGTCCACGCCCAGCGCGCGACGGAGCGCGGCGGGGAGCCCGTCGACCGGCACGGAGAGCACGGCGCGCGGGGTCTCGATCCCCGCGTTGCTCACGTCGATCGCCGCCCGCGTCGGCTGAGCGCGCTCGGCCCATCCGTCCCGCGCCGCGAGGCGCCCCTGGCCCTCGGCGACCTCGGCGCCCGCGCTCGCCTCGTAGTCGCCGCGCTGGCCCGCCGCGGGGGCCGAGAAGTCGAAGACGGTGCGCTCCTGCGCCGCGGCGGGGCGCGCGATGAGCGACAGCAGGAGCAGAAGAGAGGGCAGGCAGTGTCGAGTGGGGCGAGCCAAGCGCATGCCCCATCATAGATCGGGCGCGCCGGCGAAGATCCGCTCCAGGTCGTAGGGGGGCACGTCCGCGATCTGATCGTAGCGGCACTCCTCGGGCGCCTTGTCGTGCCGCCAGTGGAGAAACGTCGCCGCGTGGCGGAAGCGCTCGCCCTGCAGGTGGTCGAACTTCACCTCGCACACGCGCTCGATCCGGAGCGGCTCCCAGGAGAGGTCCTTGCCGGCGCTCCAGCGGCTCTGCATGCCCGGCTGACGCGTCTCCCCCTGCGCACGCGCCCAGTCGGCCCACGGGTGCGCGTCGAGCGCGCCTTCGCGCAGCGGCTCCAGCTCCTCCGCGAGAGCGCGCCGCTGATCCATCTTGAACGAGCTCGTCACCCCGACGTGGTGCAGCCCGCCCTCGAGATCGTAGAGCCCGAGCAGGAGCGACCCGATCAGCTCCCCGGGGCCCTTCTTGTGCCAGCGGAAGCCGGCCACGACCACGTCACAGGTGCGCACGTGCTTGATCTTCAGCATCGCCCGCTTCTTGGGCTGGTAGGTCAACGACTCGGGCTTCGCGATCACCCCGTCGAGCCCCGCCCCCTCGAAGCGACGAAACCACCGCTCCGCCTCGTCCGGGTCACGGGTCACCGGGGTCACGAAGAGCGGATCGCGCACCGACGCCAGCGCGGACTCGAGCCGTTCGCGGCGCTCGCTCATGGGGCGCTCCCGGAGATCCTCGCCGCCGAGCGCCAGGAGATCGAAGGCGACGAACGACGCGGGCGTCCGCTCCGCGAGCTCGGTCACGCGCGACTTCGCCGGGTGGATGCGCATCTGCAGCGCCTCGAAGTCGAGCCGGTCGTCGAGCGCGAGGATGAGCTCCCCGTCGAGCACGCACGCGTCCGGGAGCTGGGCGAGCATGGGCGCGCTCAGCTCGGGGAAGTAGCGCAGCATCGGCTTCTGATCGCGGCTCTGGAGATGGAGCTGGTCGCCGTCGCGGAAGACGAGCGTGCGGAAGCCGTCCCACTTGGGCTCGAAGAGATGCGCGCCCGCGCGCGGGATCGACGCGGCGATCTTGGCGAGCATCGGCGCGACCGGGGGGCCGAACGGGAGGGTCTGCGGGGTGAACGTGCGTGCCACCGCGAGAGTCTACCCAACCGGGCCATCGGGCACGCTCGGGCGGGTCTTGGCCTGCAGCTCGGAGGCGCGGACGAAGGGCGCGAGCCGCGCGTCTCCGGAGCGCTTCAGCTCGGCCGGGGATCCCTCCTGCACGACCTTGCCGCCGTGGATGAAGGCGACGCGCTCACTGATCCCGAACGCGCTCCGCATGTTGTGCGTCACGACGACGGTCGTGACCCCCTCGCCCGTCCGCAGGCTGTCGAGCAGGCGGTTGACGCGCGTGACGTTGACGGGGTCGAGCCCCTCGGTCGGCTCGTCGTAGAGCACCACGTCGGGGTGCATCGCGAAGGCGCGGGCGAGCGCCACGCGCTTGCGCATCCCCCCCGACAGGCTCGCCGGCCACATCTTCTCGATGCCTGGCAGGCTGACCTGCGCCAGGGCCTGCGAGACGCGCTCCTCGATCTCCGGCTCGGGCAGGAGCCTGTGCTCACGAAGCCCGTACGCCACATTGTCTTCCACCGAGAGCGAGTCGAAGAGCGCGCCCTCCTGGAAGAGCATCCCGATCCGCTTGCGCACGCGGACCCAATCGCGCTCGGGGAGCGAGGTCAGCTCCTCGCCGTCGAAGACGATGGAGCCCGCGTCGGGCCGGATGATCCCGATGAGGCACTTGAGGAGCACGCTCTTGCCGCAGCCCGACGGGCCGATGATCGTGAGCAGCTCCTGACGGTGGATGTCGAGGTCCACGCCATCCAGCACGGTCTCGCCGCCGAAGCGCTTCACAAGGCCACGGATCTCGATCAGCGCCACGCCTGGTCCTTAGCATGCTCCGCGGTTGACCGGGCGTGGCGCCGAGGCGCAAGGTGAAAGCGGGAGGTGGCGATGAGCATGTCGTGGATTCACGAGAGCCCCGCGGAGTGGGACGGTGACAAGGCACGCATCGTCGGCGGCGCGCCTCCCGGTGTCTTCGACCCACGCTACGCCGAGGCGAGCGAGGGCAGCCTGGTGCCCGGCGAGTGGTGGCGCGTGGAGCGCGACGGCCGGACGGTCGGCTACGGCTGGCTGGACGTGAACTGGGGAGACGCGGAGATCTTGCTCGCGGTGGACGCCAGCGAGCGGGAGCGCGGCGTCGGCTCGTACATCCTCGAGCAGCTGGCGCGCGAGGCGCGGGGACGTGGGCTGAACTACCTCTACAACGTGATCCGTCCCGGCCACCCCGACGCAGATCGACTGGGCGAGTGGCTGCGGGCGCGCGGCTTCGTCAGCTCGAGCGACGGTCGCTTGTTACGCGCTGCGTCGTCGCGACGTCCGCTCGACACGGCGTCTCTGGCCTGACTCGGCTGGAGCTCACGCGCTGGGGTCCCCCGATGCCGCGCTCGTGGCACACCGTCTCACGCGGCCAGCAGGTCCAGGATGCGCGACGGGTGCGGGGCGCGGTGGAACGCGTGGTGGTCGGGCTCGGTGGCGGTCGGGCGGGCGCCGATCACGACGATCGTCGGACGCCACGCCTCGATCTGTGGCCACGCGCGGTCCGACCGAAGCGCCGTCAGCGCCTCGGTGCCCAGCACGAAGGCCTCCGGCGCCCGCGCACGACCTGCGACGATCTCGCCGATCTGGCGCAGCAGCCCCGCGACGCCGTTGGACAGGAACACGGGGTGGCGGTCGATGAACGCCATCGCCAGCCGCATGCGGAGCCCTGGGCTCGGGTGAGCGATGATCACGCCTCTGCCTCTTCGGATTCCCATGAATGCTCTCCTTTCCTCGGAGAGATCAGAGGGCATGAAGCGTTCCACGCGCGAGACGCCCTCATGGCGCGCCGCGTCAAGAGACGTTCAGTCTCGACGCGCGTCCTTCTCCGTGAACCCCCACAGCAGGAGGGCCACGCCGCCCCCGAGCAGCAGACCGGGCACGCCCCAGAGCGACGCCGCGAGCGACGGCGCGGCCTGCGCCGCGAAGCCCGCGCTCCCGGAGAGCGTCTCTCCGAGCCACGCGAGCAGCCCGAAGGCGATCATCGCGCACCCGATCACGACCGGCCATGGGCGCATGCAACGAACCTCGCACAGCTGCGGGCATCGCGCCAGAGTCAGCGTGCTTGTCGACCTCCCCTACGACGCATCGGTCTCGGGCGTCATGTCTTCGATCCGCGTGCTCTCCCCCTCGGGGTTGGTCGCCGGGACCCACACCGCGCTCGCCTCCGCGCGGCGGAAGTGCGCCAGCGCCCAGCGCACGGTGGGGAACGCGATGGCGTCCCGCGGGATCTCGTCCCAGGCGAACAGCCCGACCTCGGCGCTCTCCGGCCCCGCGCCGATCTCGGGGCTGCGCAGGGTCGCGCGATACATCAGCTGCACCTGGCCCAGGCGCCGCACCGTGTAGACCGCGAGCAGATCCCGGATGGACAGGTCGGCCAGCGCCTCCTCCCGCGCCTCCCGCCGCGCGCCCTCCTCCGGGGTCTCGCCGTGCTCGAGGTAGCCGGCCGGGAGCGTCCAGAACCCCGCGCGGGGCTCGATGGCGCGCCGACAGAGGAGCACGCGATCCCCCCACGTGGCGACGGACCCAACCACGATCTTCGGGTTGTCGTAGTCGATGAAACCGCAGCGCGTGCACACCTCGCGCTCCCGGTCGTCTCCCTCGGGCACGCGCGTCTCGAACTCCGCTCGGGTCATGTGCTCACTGTCGGTCCGCCCCGCGCGCGCGTCCACTTGCCCTCGGGCCGCCTCTGTCGCGACCATGCGCCGGTGCGGATCGCCCTCTGCATCCTCCTGCTCACCCTCGGCTGCGAGCCCGCGGCGGCGCCGACGTCCTCGAGCGCCGAGCCCGCGCCCGCGCGCGTGGCCCTGCCCGACTGCACGCTGGAGACGCCCCGCGCGCACGACGGCGCCGATCCCGTGCTCGGGGACGCCTCGCTCGGCCACGCCGCGCTGGTCGTACACCGCCCGGGTCCGGAGCTCCTCACGCTGGGCGCCGAGGAGGAGACGCACGCGCTGCCGCTCGATCGGGTCCACGCCATCGACGACGACCGCGACGGCTGGGTGATCGCGGGTCTACACGAAGGGAGCGGCGTGCTCCTCTTCGTCGACCGCGCGGGCGCCGAGCGCCGCCGGCTGGCGCTCCCCGTGGCGCTGCGCACCCCCGTGATGCGTGTCGTCGGCGACCACGCGTGGCTCTTCGGGCGCGTCGGACCCGCCCTCGTCCTCCTCCGCGCGGAGCTGCTCACGGGCCGGGTGTCCGAGGTCCGGCGCCAGGCCGTCGCGCAGGCCGCGCCGCTGCTGGCGGGCAGCCGTACTCGCGGTGCTCCTGATGGACGCCGCGCGATGGCCGCAACGTTGCGCTGCGGGGGAATTCGGCGCTTGGCGGGCTGCTGCCGCTTCGTCGCGCAGGACCCCTGCGCGGCGGCCCCCGGGGCCGCCGTGGGCGGGGGG
>JAOYNT010005630.1:0-16609 GCA_037575995.1 Lingulaulax polyedra | reverse complement strand
CATTGGTTTCTGTTGTATTCTGGGCTTTGATCGGCGCCAATGTGTTTTCCATCCAGGGGACTGAGGAGGAGGTGCTGATTGAGTCTGTCATGCAGATTCGCACTCGGCTGTTTGGGTACTATGCGCGGTCCAGGGATGCTAGCCCTCAAACTCCTCTTACGCAGCTTGACAACCTGACACCAGGCATGCTGGGGTCAAGCCGAAGGCCTGTGCTCTCGGCTAAAGCTGTGGAATCCAAAGACTGTCTACCGTTTGCATTGGAACTTTTGCGAGAGTTCCGGGATTCGCTTGGCCCTATTGCTGGGCATTTGTTAGACGCTGGCCTCGCTTTGCGGCAATACCTGGACCTATGCGACGATGCCCCTGCAATACTGCCAGATGCCACCATCCAACAAATGATCAATGCTCTCCGGAGGTGGTGCGACTCATTGGCACAGGTTCCTGGTTACCCCTTGCGCCCCAAACACCATCTGTTCCAACACTTGGTCCTTCAGAGCCAGTATCATGGCAACCCAAACATGTATGCGACATTCAAAGATGAAGGGCTTAATGCTGTGTTGAGGGCAATTGCATCTGGCGCCCACCGGAAAGTGTGGGAAGAGCGGATATTTGCACATTTCGAAGCAAATGCTGGCACAATGATTGGTGAGTTGTGGTGGTCTTGAGCATCACAAGCCTTTGGCCATTTCAAGGTCCCCAAAGTGTAAGGTCAAGGTCCAAGGTTCATGGTTTTAAGGTAAGGTATAAGGGTCTCCAAGGTCTGCCTGTAAGGTCTGACATTTCGTGATGTAAGGTCTGCATTCCCGAAGGTAAGGTGCACATATATATGTTCAACTCCGAACATACAGCATTCATGTTCGGACATGTCCGTGCTCAGTTCCGCAAGTATGGTATAGACATGTCTGCGTTCTAAGTCTGAAGTGCCAATCCCGAGGCCACGCGGAAACACCCAATACCATGAGCGGTGTGCGTCCATGTCGGGGGTATTGCGGAGCGTTTGAACACACGAAGAGGACCACTGAGGTTACAAGGATTCGTCATCCTATCCTTCTTCTCTGCAAGTACCATCGACACGTCTTGTGTTTGGCCTCTCACAGCCACATCTGGAATCAAGGCGCCTTGCGCCTGGCCTCTCACAGCCACATCTGGAATCAAGGCGCCTTGCGCCTGGCCTCTCACAGCCGCATTCGGAAGCAAAGCGTGGGCTCTTTCAACCGCGTCTGGAACCAATGCGCCTTGCGCCTGGCCTCTCACAGCCGCATTCGGAAGCAAAGCGTGGGCTCTTTCAACCGCGTCTGGAGCCCATGCCACGAGAGGAACCCCGGAGTCCCCTGACCGGACTCACACGTCGGCGATGAACTTCTCCAGCAACTCGTTGCTGGCATCATCGACGGGCAGCTCCTTGATCTGGCCCTTCAGCTGGGCGACGGCCTGGCCACGGGCGCCGGCCGTGTCGAGGGGGCCGGAGTTGGAGCAGCCCAGGACCAGCCTCAAGATCAGCGCCAACCCCACGACCTGCTTCGCATCCTTGATGGCCACACCTGCAGCTGCGATCTCCTGGGCCGGCTCCTCCAGGCGGAGCTTTTTGCGGATCTTGCTGACATTGGCGGCATTCCGCTCCAGCCACTGGCAGGCCTGGGCCAGCTTGACGTGGTGCGGGTTCTGGACCAGCTTCTTGAGCGCCGCATCCTTGTCGAGATTGCTGACGGCATACTCTTTCCAGTCCCCGGCCGGCATGTAGGACCTTGGCAGGCCGCAGACAGAATGACTGACCTGGATTCTGACGCACGCAAACGATGACTAGTGACCAAGGTTGAATCAAGCACCGCAGCAGACTCAAGGAGTACCCAGTGCCCAAAACAAGGCATCGCACGATGGATCCTAAGAGAACTCGGGTTCTGGTGCTGGGGATCCAATCCTGCGTGCTGGTTCGCGTTCTAATCCGCGCCCTAGTTTACAGCATCGCACATTTTCCGTGTTCTGCGTTTTTGATCTGGCATGGTTGTCAAAGGACTTCCCGCATTCTGGTTGCCCCCCGTTCTATGCTTTCCCGCGCAGAAGAAACGAACGCCAGCCCCGTACATCTTTCGTTGTCCGGCCTGTCAGCTGCCTTGGCAACACCGTTGAGAAGTTCGCACGAGCTGTTGCCCCCCGTTGTATGTTGTGTTCTTGCGTGCTGGCGGTTCCAACGCTCCATGTCGCGCACTGTTGTAGAACGTCTAATCGTGTATCCCGGTCCGGATTGCACTGAGGGCGGGGCGCCATCGCGTCCACGCACGCCTTCAGGGCCGCATACCACCGCACGGAAAGGCTGCCGTGGAACATCTCGATAATAGTCTGCGCCTCATCCACAAAGTTATCGTGACCCTCGCGGAGCCCGAGGAGGCTGTCACCGTCGATCTTCGAGGCGATCTCATGCATTTCCTCGACCTTCTTCTTCAACGCCTCCACCACGTCAGCCGTCGGCGCGTCAACAATCTCCTCGAGACCCCCGTTCTTGGGGTGCGCTGCCTTGAAGGCGTCGGTCGCGGCGCAGATCTTCACGTTCGCCACCCAGCGGCTGCAGGCTGTCAGGAAGAGGATCTGGGCGTCATCGACCGCTTTCATGAAGGCCAGCTCCGCAAGAAACTTCGGGCCTTTGCACGCTTCCACCGCGTTCTGGGCTCTCTTGAATGCTGCTGGGGCTCCCGAAAGCTGCGGGAAGCGCGAGGCCGCCATGTCCACCAGGGCCTTGTTCTTCTCCAGGGCCTCCCGCAAGGAGTCGGTCTTGAAGGGGATCATGGCGTTCTTGGGGTCAAAGTCGTTGGCCTCGGCGGCTTTGATGAACTCCGCACTGCTGCAAAGCATCGTCTCCTCATACTGCTTCAGGCGTTCCTCCATCAAGGCCTGCATAGTCGATGAAGACAATTCGCTTGCCTTGCGCACACACTCGGCCACGGACTCAAACGTTGCCTTGTCAGAGCCTCCGAACAACTCGACAAACATCGTCTCCCTCGTGTAGTCAAAGTCCGCGCCCTTGATCTTCCGGACCGCTGCCGACAAGGCTGCCATCTGCGCGGCGAACTCCTCCAGGACCTGCTGTCCAACCTCCCGCTTCATTTCGATGAAGACCGCCAGCAAAGCCTCGACCCTGGGCATGCTCTCAGCCACCAGCTGCTTCTCTTGGAGAGCTGGCTCAGGCACCGTGCCGCGGAGCACATCCTTGCACACAAGGGCGGCAAAGGACGCGTGCGAACTCAACGCCTTGAAGGTTGGCACAGGGTCCGAGAGTTTCCGCTCGAGGCATGCCCTTGCCTCGGCCTCGGCAGCCTCCTGGAAAGGCTTGAGGACCTGCCCCCACATGTTCTCGAGCTTGTCACTGTACGCTTTCAGGAGCTCGGCGGGCTCGAGGGTGGCCTTGCTGGCCCCCTTCAGGAAAAGGATCTCCGCTTGCACCTTGGTCATCGCAGGCAATGACTCCTTGATGGCCTCGACATTCTCGAAGGTCTGCTTAAGAATTTCTTCGATCATGCTCTTGGTCTGGAGCCAGCGCCGTTGGAATACTGCCAAGGACCGCTCGGAAGAAGCGGCCGTTGCGAGCTGCGCAAAGATCTTCACGCCGAGCTTTGAGACGCGGAGGTGGAACACAGGCCCGGCGGTGCAGGATTTTGCCGCCATGATGAACTGTTGGACATCAATGCCATCCACAGGCTCATTCCGGTACAGCGCCAACATTTTGTGTATGTCTGACAAGTCCTTCCGGCACTGCTCCGACAGCTGCGCCTCTGCCGTCGGATCGCGGAAGATAGTTGTCAGCTTGCTCAGCAGGGCTGCCTGCACCTCGAACGTGCCGGAAGACAAGATCTCCACAGTGACCTTGGACAGCACCTTAGTTGCAACTCGGCTCGGTTCGGATCTCCATCCGCAGCAACCGAAGGCCGTATCGCCCAACATCCGCAAACCAAACCAAAACGCCGCTTCGTCCAACATCCGCAGATAAAACTCCGCATCGCATAAGACCCGGCAAAACGCCACATCGCCCGGCAGCCGCAAGACAAACCAAACACAAAGCCTCGTGCACCAACTCCAGACGCTGAGCACTGGACGCTACGCTGCACCTGGAGCGCGGCACCCTCGGAGAACCTCTGGGCCAAGACGGACTTGGACAAGGAGTTGATGACCTCCGCAGGCTCCCCGTCCTTCAAGGCCATGCACGCAAGAATCTTCAGCTCGATTTCCAAGTACTCAGCCGGCAGGTAGCCATCCAGCGCGTCAAGTGCCCGCGCGCACTGCGCCTCCTGGATGAAGTCATGCACTGCCGGCTTTTCCATGTTGGCGAAAATCTTCGTGGCCGGGGTCAATGCCTGCCTCAAGTTGGAGAAGCTCATGAGCAAATTCAGCACCTGTCGGCCACACTCGTACGCCTCGCTCACGGCCCGCAGCAGCTCAGGACCCTGCTCGCCCATGCCGTCATGCAACTCCTCAGTCTCCGCCCACTTGTCAAAGTCGGCCTTCAGCTTTTTCACTTGGTTTGCGAGAGGCCCGGCGAGGACCCTCTGCTGCTTGAACTTTGTCAGCATCTCAACCTTTGCCTTCTTAGACTTCTCGATCGCTGCCTGCAGAGCCGCCGGGCTTTTTTTTTGCCTCTTCTTGTCGGGCGTCTTGTTGTCCGCAGCAGTGCTGCTGGTCGCCATCGCCTTCTTCTTGCCACTCTCCGGCTTCCTCTTGCGGCAAATTGAGACCAATGCCGCCTCTGCTGCGCGTTCTGCTTCCCCCTCATCTTCCTCGTCGGCCTCCAAGTCGGGCGCGCCGTCTGCTGAAGGGTCTTCCGCGCCAGCTGCAGATGATGCGGCTGCTGCTGACGACCCTTCCGCGTCCTTGACCTTTGCTTTCGCGGCCTTGATGATGTCTCCAAGCTCAGCTGGAGTTGTCGTCTTCGTCTTGCTGTCGGCCCTCTGCTTCTTCACGACATGGGCAAAGTTGTCGTTTGCCTGCTCGTCATCATGCTTGGGATCACCCTTGTCGATTCTAGTCTTCTTGGAGGCACCTGTGGAGAACTTGGCTTGCCGGGTGTAAGTGTCTGCCTCGCCCATGACCTCAACGAGGCCCTGGACCATGTTGCCGTCCTCAACTTCGTGCCAGCTCACCAAGTGCGAGACGCCTGCCTGCTTGAAGCTCATCCCGTGCGGGAACTCCGGAGACACCTCTTTGCGATCAGACAGAATGTGGCAATGCATCTGCGAGAGGAGAGAGCGACACACTTGCCAACAGACGCCCTAGCTGCCCGGAGTCGATGGGCCTACTGGCCGCTCCCTGCGTTGGACTGACACGCAGACACACGAGTGGAGCGAATCCAAACCACGAGCATCCCGTTCAACATTAGGGGTGGGCCGAACGATCAGCACTAGGGGCGGGACTGTACGCCGCTTGAATGCAGCCTCAGTGACGATCTTTTCTTCCGGCGCCCTCACCTCGACTGTCTGGTTGCGAGACGACACAACCTCGACATTCGGCATGGGGATCAACGACATGTCCATGTCCACTGCACCAGCCTTCCGTTGGCTGATGATGTTTTCTTCGATCGACAGGAACTTCTCCCTGTTGTCCGATTGGCCCACATGGGAAAGAAGCTCGGCCCTTGTCCAAGCCTTGAACCTGGCCCTGTGCGCATACGCGGAGTAATAACACACATTGCCCTGTATCGGATTGCGACCTCGGAAGCTCAAACGGACGAACACAGCCAAAGGTCACAATAAGGAGTTCGTCTTCTGACCACAGTGCTGGCCCCAGCATCAGACCACAAGCAATCGAATCCCGAAACGGTGATCGATGGGTACGCGATCGCATGCTCTCGATGCAATGAGGCGTGGGCCCGACTTGCTGGGGTAGTAGGCCCACTCCCTGAAGTAGCCCGGGTACAACGGGTCCTCCGAGCTCGCGGACAGGCCGCACAACTCGCACTTTGTCTTTTGAAGCTGCGCGATTACCGCCTCGGAGCAGCCTTGCATGGCGATGAGTCTGAAGGCCCTGGAGCCTTTCTTCGTGCGGTGGTACGGGTGCATGCTGTCGGCTTCAGAGCCTGCACGAAACTGGCTCTCATCATCAGACATAGTAGCCTCGCTCCCAGCAGCCAGGCTTTGCAAGTCCATCTTCGAGGAGGGTGTGCGTGCGGACCGGTGGAGTCGTCTGAAATGCTGCAGACGGAAATGAGCAGACGAGCCAGACGGATCAGGACAGTCAGATGCGAACAACCGGCCGTGGACGGAGGCACTGCGATGTGAACTCTCTTGACCATGGGCGCCTCGCTGCGCCAGGCCACTGTCAGCCTGAACGGATCAGAATAGTCAACGCGTGCAAACGGCCGTCTGTCTTGCCGGGTCATGGGCGCATGCGCCTAGAAGAGCGGAGCAGGACAGTCAACGGATGCATGCGACAGTCTCTCTTGCTGGATCATGGGCGTTTCGCTGTGCCAGGCTTCTGTCAGCCATGCAGCCGACACAACCAGGATATGGATGCGAGAGTCCATGAGCGCGAAGGAACGCCAATGTGCGGAAAACTTGTTGCATCAGAAACGAAACGTGACAGACAACGTGTGCAAACGGCAGGCTCACTTGCTGGATCATGGGCGATTCTCTGCGCCAGGCCTCTCTCAGCCTTGCAATGGGTGGCGCATTGCCCTTTCAGCCATCGTCTCCACAAAACACTGGGTCCGGCCGGAAATGCACCCGGCAAATCACGTTGCAGACTCCTGGCCGTTTCTCTTCGAATGTTCGAGAGCAAACAAAACAAGCAAAGCACTGCCCACGCAGCCGGCCGAAAAAGCATTCCCTGCCAAGTCTCGCAGCTGGCTGTCACTAAACGCTGCCAGGCGTTGGCGGTCCGCCAGCCAAAACCCTTGGATGCGCAAGGCTTCCTCGCCTTTCAAAAGGCGGCCCTCATTGCGCAGCCACACTTCTGCACCCGGCGTCAAGCAGCAGGTTTTGCCCGTCGCGAAGCCGACCCGGTGTGCGTTCTGGGAGAGGTCGAAGCACTGCTCCGCCTCGGACCCATGAATCGTATTCTCCACCAGGAAGATGATCTCGGCGCGCCTGCGGCCAAGCTGCGCTTCGTGCGGCAAGGCCTCCGGGGGCCAATGCAACCCTGCCTCGTTGTAGAGCTTGGAGTGAGAGATAGCCCATAAGTTGGAGTCTTCCCGTTTCTGCCTCTTCATCAGGCAACTCTGGGCTGCAGGGTCGACCTCGTCCAGGAGGAAGTCCGCCAGGTTTGGGCAAGCCACCTGCCCCAGACCTTCATACGCGGCCTCAATGTCCCGCAACAGGGGGTGCTTCGGGGTGGCAGACTCCACGGACGGCATGCGGATGGCGATCATGTAGACGCGTCGGCGGCTCTGCGGAAGCCCGGCATCACACGCATTCAACAGCTTGAAGTGGATAATGTACCCGAGGTCGTTGAAGGCACAGGTCACGTACTGCTGGTTGTCATCGGACATGTCTGTGTCATCTACGACCGAGCCCACGGTCGTTTTTCGCAGCAGGCCGGCCACGTTTTCCATCACCACTGCTTTCGGCCGATGCTGGGAAACAGTGGCAAGGACCCCATGGAAGGTGATGGCGCTGGTGCCGCGGCCTTCCGCGAGCAAGCCCGGGTTCTTCTTCGACCTCTTGAGCGAGCTGAAATCCTTGCAGCTCCACCCCACGATGAACAAGTCGAACTCCGGGATCAGCTCCTCCTTCGACGTGACGGCATTCACTGCTGAACCGCATCCAAGGCTCCGGATGTCAGGGAAGATGACTTTGACGTCCATGACCCGTTCCAGGAAGTCCCGCTTGAAAGGCACGGACTCGCAGCTCCACACGTGATCGACCTCCAAGCCAGTGAGGTTCAAGGCACACTTCATCTCGTGTAGAATCATCTCCACGGTCAGGACGCAGACGTCGCTGCCAGAGCAGGCAGTCGCGACTCGCAGCCGCTGTGGGGAAGACAAGCGCTGGTGCCAACATTGGCGAAGCTCATCACTCGCCCCGCAGATCATGCCCCTGATTGCCAGTGCGACTGGGTTATTGGGAACGGTGCGAGGGGCCGCACCACCGTCCACCTCTGCTGAGGAGCTGGAAGAATTGCCGATGATGCTGTCAAGTGCCTGAGGGGCAGCAAGGCTAGCGAGATCCATCGCCGCAACGGCTGCAATGGGTCCGGGAGTCGGGGGCGAACTCGGAGGGCGGGCACAAGCCCACGGGCCTCAAAACTCCGTGAACCGCTACAGCCAAACGTTTCACTACGTTTCACGATGACTCGAGAACACTGCTGCAAGCCTTAGCGGGGCCGCACAAAAACCTTTTGAGCGCGGATTATGGCGTCTGGCGCCGGGCTTCTCTCAGCCTGTAAGCAGAATCCGCAGCTAAGAAAAGGACCGTGTCGCAAGGTGCCAATTTTGGGGATGCAAGGTCCGTTTTTGCCAAAATTCAAGACCTTGACAACCTTGCCAAGGTGGGGTGTTCCGAGGGTGTTCCGAGGGTGTTCCGAGCCTTGACCTTACCAAGGTGGGGTGTTCCGAGGGTGTTCCGAGGGTGTTCCGAGGGTGTTCCGAGCCTTGACCTTACCAAGGTGGGGTGTTCCGAGCCTTGACCTTACCAAGGTAGCCCCAACCCCCCCAAATGCCCCCCAAGGTCACCCCTAAACCTTCCCAAGGTGCCCCCCGGACCTTACCAAGGTGGCCTCTGGACCTTGCCCCTTGTCAGCACTCAGGCGTCAACGCGCCTGGCCTCTTGCAGCCACTGAACAATTGAAAGCAGAGCAATGGCAGAGATCGTGCTTCTGAGCGGTCAACTTTTTCCCCAAGGGGCTCCGCGCTGTGCTCGCCCATCCGGCATGCGCCGATGCGCGAGGTCTCTGCCGGCAGCTGGACCAACTGCCGGCAGCCGAACCCTGGCGCTGGCTCTGCAGCACCATGCGGCCCTGGCCCTGCCGCTGGCTCTGCTGGCCTGGCTGGCTCAGCTGGGTGCAGCGCTCGCGCCGCGACCGGCGTTGCTGGCGCCCCGGCTGGCGCCGCTGCTGGCGCAGCCGCTAATGCAGCCGCTGGTGCCGCCCCGGCTGGCGGCGCTGCTGGCGCAGCTGCTGGTGCCGCCGCTAATGCAGCCGCTGGTGCCGCCCCGGCTGGCGGCGCTGCTGGCGCAGCCGCTAATGCAGCCGCTGGTGCCGCCCCGGCTGGCGGCGCTGCTGGCGCAGCTGCTGGTGCCGCCGCTAATGCAGCCGCTGGTGCCGCCCCGGCTGGCGGCGCTGCTGGCGCAGCCGCTAATGCAGCCGCTTTTGCCGCCCCGGCTAATGCTGGTGCCCTGACTCTTGGTGCTGCTTTTGCTGGCACCGCCGGCGCTGCTGCCGCTGGCTGCTTTGGCGTCGCCTGGGCCTGCTGCTGCCTGGGCCAGGAACCCCAGTGCCAGTCGGACTGCGGCCAGGCCTCGGCATCTGCTGCTGCTGCTGCCTGCTGCCAGCCGCTGCTGCTGCCAGCTGCTGCTGCCAGCTGCTGCTGCTGCTGGCAGCTGGCGTTGCAGGTGGTGCAGCCGCCGTTGCGCGCGCCCCAGTAAGTCCACTGGTGGCACCAATGGCAGCGGCGGGCCATGTTGGCGCGCATCTCCCTGTTCTCCCGGGCCTGCCACCCGCCGCGCCACTTGCGCTTCGGCCACTGGCCCTGGCCGGATGCCTGGCCGGGCGCGGGCTCAGGCTGGGCGGGCTGCTCGGCAGCGGCAGCGTGGCGTGCGGCACGCCGCGTGCCCACGCTGCCCCGCCAAGGCCACTGCTGCTGGCCCTGGTCGTGGTGCTGGTCCCAGGCTTGCAGCAGTGGCGGCGAGCCCTGGTCCTGGTGCTGGTCCCAAAGCTGCGGCTGCTGGCCCTGGCCCCATGCCTGCTCCTGCTGGCCCTGGCCCCATGCCTGGTGCTGGTCCCAAAGCTGCGGCTGCTGGGGCTGGCCCCATGCCTGCTGCTGCTGCGGCGCGGCGGGAATGGCCGGCAGCAGAGCGGGCTCGGGTGCAACCGGCGGTGGCTGCGCAGGCGCCTCGTCCACCGCCGCCTGCATCATGATGAACCGCTGCAGCTGTGGAAGCGCAGCAGGCGGCATCATCACCGTGACGAGCTGCTGCTGCATCGGCTGCGTCGGCATCGGCGCCTGGCCACCCGCCGAGCCGCCAGCAGAGGCCATGTAGCGGATGGGCAGCTGCGGCTGCGGCTGCGGCTCAGGGCTCGGGCTGACGTCCCCCAGCAATGCCGCGCGCAGCAGCCTGAGGACAGTCCGCCGATCGCGGGCACCGGCTCCCTGTGAGTGGAGCGGCAGGCCCCTGGTGTCCATGGCGGGCATGAAGGGTGCTAGGGCACCCGGAAGCTTCGGGTGGCGGGAATCCCGCCCAAAGCTGCGCGCGCGACGAGATGGAATGGACTGATTGCCGAAAGGAGGTGCATGACACGTCGCTGAAAAGTCTGACCATAGGCGTCTGTGCGCCAGGCCTCTCTCAGCCTTGCAACCGAACGGAGCGCTGGTCGGAAGGGGCAGCACAGACTCATGGACACGAATGGACGAGCACAGTGGGCTTGAAATCAGTGGAAATCAGACCATGGGCGTCTGTGCGCCAGGCCTCTCTCAGCCTTCTGAGCGAAACCGGAGCATACGCAGACCTGGCGGACAGAATCGAACGGTGCCTGATCCCGCGCATCGTTCGCCGCAGCAGTCCCCCTAGCTGCTCATGTTCCGGCTGCCACGCAACCAGCCTGTACAGTCAGCGTTGGGTCCGCGCAACGCTGGGTCAACGCATGCCCCTGTACAATGATTGCATGCATTGCATGCTGCCCACAAGCCGAGCTGACTCGCAGGCACCCCAAAGCTACAGCTCCTCCCCCGGAGCAACACGAGGCCAGCTGCTTTCCCCAAGCGAAGCCGAATTGCCGCTACAGACTCAGCGCGTCACGCCGGGCAGGTTTTGAGATGCTCGGTGCGCCCCTCCCTCTCAGGCCCCTTCTGCAACCATTGGATGATACGGTCCAGAGGTGGAGCTCTTTTCGTGGGCCACGTGGCCCGGCAGCCTTTATCGTGGCAGTAGCACGTAGCACTAATGCTCCGAGGGGCTGCGGTGGGCCACTCGGTGATCCGCCCAACCCACTTGCCATTCGGATCTCGGATGTAGCCTTTGTGCGATTGGTTCTGGAATGCAACTGCCACTGAAGCTGTCGCAGTTGGCTCAGGCGGTGGGCCCGCCGATGAGGCCGCTGCTGAACTGGCGCCCACCGGTGGCAGAGGTGGCTCTGGGCCACAATCGGCGACGCTCTCTGAGGAGTCGCTGGCGTACGGACCTCAGGACCACAATGCGAAAGCCAGAACGCACGCAGGCCCGAAGCGTCCTGACCAAAAAAGCGCGACACACAGCCAACACTCACATGCTCGAAACCCGCGACACCTGACTGCATCACCACAGGCGCGGATGCCCGCACGCCCGAGCATCTGCGCACAACTAAGGTCATGGCAATCCGCCAGAGGCCATTCGCAGTCAGCCTGCGGACCAGGCGCACTGTCACGCAGCAGATCCAACTCGTGCTCGATAGCATGAAGACGCCGGTCCTCCACCTCCGTGAGCCCGGCTGGCCTGGCGGCAGTGCCCTTAGCAGCTGGCTTCGCAGGACGCTTGGCCAACGCAGCCAGGGCTTTGGCCGCACTGTCCTTTTTGGGCCGAGGCGTTGCAGGAGCTGAAGCCAACCAGCCTTGACCAAGAGCGGTCTGGCCAGTTACCACCATCCATTCCAGCCGCTCCGGGTGCACATGGTAGCGTAGCTCCTCCACCTCAAAGGCCACCTCCCCTGCGCACAGACGGACGGCGACCATCCAAGAGGTGGCAAAGGACAGCCTGCCGGCCTCCACGGTCTCAAACAGAGATACCAGAGATGAACCATCGCCCTGCCTCGCCGGAGAACTGCACTGCACGAACACATACATTTGCTGCTGGGTCGACATTTGGCGCAGGCTGTGGCACCACATCAATGAAAAACTCCGCCCGGCCGCTGCCTCGCCAAAGTTGAAGAACAGGAGGCTCGGCCGTTCCTCGTTCTTGGAACGCTGAGCCAGCCGCTTCAGCCGCTCAGCGATGTCACGCACCCTGTCTGCATTCGCAGCATGCCTCGTTTTGCAGAATCCATAGTGCTTTTGGTTGCAGCACCGCTTGGTGGGGGGATAGTCCGCGGGGACCGAGGGGAGCTCACGGCAGACATCAGGCATCCCCAGGTCAGAGGCTGGAAACGCCTTGTCAGACAGTTCACGGAAGGAGACCATCGAGAAGCCATCGTCTGTCCCTTTCCAGACCGGGATGCGGAACTCGTCCTCCAGGGCGGACAGGTAGCTTTGAAGGTGTGGCATGGACACCACATGCCCCTCGTCGCCTATGCCAAAGTGACCCGCACGCAAGCTGGTGTGAGAGCTGTGCGGTGCGATATCGGCACTCTGAGCATCGCGTTCCGCAAGCTGGCACATCAGGTGTGCGCCCAAGTCACGCCGATCGGCTGGCGCAAGACGCGCAAACTCTTCGCACCACTGTCGCTTCAATGCCTTGAAGGCATGTTTGGGGGTGTGCCCGTATTGTCTCCGGTGCTCCGCAGCCCGTTGGTTGATATAAGCGAAGACTGTGCGGCGGCGGCCAGCGAAGGTCTTCTTCCGTTTGGTGTTGCAGTCGTGAACTGACTTTGATGGCGGACGGCCACGATGACGGGGGTGTAGCGACGCTGCCTCCCGAAGGATGAATTGAGCGCACGTGTGCCGGTGGTCGCGGATCTGGTGCCGCATCTCCCGGTAGGCACGACGCCGGGCATGCCTTACTTCGGTCACGAAGGTTGTGCCCTGGGAGTCGATGGCAGCGTGTCTCAGCGCAGACAAGATGGTGGGGGAGAGCATGGCATCTACTGTCGGCGCGAGCTTGCGCAAACGGTCAGTGAACTCATCCACGCAGCAGTCATGCTCCTTGAGGGTACGCTCTGCCAATTCGTGAGCGGCAACGCCGTCGCGAGCAGCGACGACTGGCAAATGCAGGTGACAGAAAGGGGAAGACCACTCACCGAAGGGGCACTTGTGCACAGTTTCAACGCGGATGAAGATGCCACTGGCTGCATTCAAGATCCCATTCCGCACTCTGAGACGCCAATCCTCGTTTGCACAAGAGTGCTGGTGCGGAAGGATAAGCCAGATGTCCTGCGACAGAGGTGTCTTGAGGAATCTCCTCCACTCGGCCTGGGCCTTGGCGGCGGCGGCCACCTGGGCAGCGCGGCACACGAACAACAAACGCAAATCGCCCCGACAAGCAACTGATCAGTTGAACTGGTCAATGTGGCAAGCGTTGGATAATGGGCGTCTGTGCGCCAGGCCTCTTTCAGCCTTTGCACGAAAACCACTGAGGTCGCAGCCAGTGAAATGTGGCAGCCCTCATTGTCCGCGCTGAGGCGGCGCGATGTCCGTGCCTCGGCGATGCGGGACGCAGTCAGGCCCTGCAAGGGAAGGAGGATGAGCACAGACACTGCCAAGACAGAGCTTGCGTCCGGGTCGTTCAAAAATCTGTCCGCTGCTTTGCGGCGTTGCCTGAGTTCCTCCTTCATGTCGGAGATGCCTTGTTCTCTGCCGCCCCCATCAGCATCCTGTCCCAGGAAAGCTCTCGCAACCGAGACGGCCTGGTCAGGCATGTCCGGGTCCACGTCCACCTGGTCAAGGGTGGACTGCAGCATGCCGAAGGAGCGCGGAATGAGGCGATGCACAAGAATCCCGGCCAACCACCAAGTGTACGCAGGCAGCTGCTTCCCCCACCGGTGCATCGCGGGTACTGCTGGCTTGTTTGGGGCAATCAAGTCGAGGCACGCGCGCACGACTCTGTCCGCCTCCCCCCCCGGGGGGCAACATCCCATGCAGTAGTGTGTCACGCGATCTTGCCTCCAGTCGCCGTTCAAGATGTTGGCCGCGTGGCAGATGGCCGAGTTGCGCATCCGCACAGCGGGAGGCAGGTCCAAGCGAGCAGCGAAGTCTACGTCGATGTCGACGTTGAAGCAAGCCTGAATGATTGTACGGCGGCGGTGGTGACATTCTGCGGGAGGTGCCACTCCGCGGCGAATCCCTCCAGCATGGCAGTCTCTGCGAACCACGGTCGCCATGTTCCGGAGCATCTTCTCAAAGTAGTCGTCGATCACCATGAGTTTGCTCAGGCTGTAGGCCTCGCTTGCCACCGGCATGTGCTTGTCGAAGCCCTCGACGACCCGATGGACTTGGTGTAGCATGCAGTACAAGGGCACGATGAGGATGTTCTTTGGCAGCACTTGCATGAGGAAGCCCAGCAGCTTGATGTTGCTGGACGCCATGTCCACCGAGAGACACAAGATCATCACCCGGACGGCCCTCGCAAGCTTCATCGGGTGGAGTCCGATCTCCGACCACCGAAGCTGCAACGCAGCGAGGGTGCCGCCTGCCGCGCCGTGTGGCATCACCAGGGGTTTCACCAGCACCTGCTCCCGCTCAACACCATCCGGCCCAGGGTACGCCAGCGTACCGCGCTGGATCAAGTGGCCGCGAGACCCGCGCAGGATGCGCACAACACCCGCCGGCTCATCTATGGTGACCCGCCGGCGTGCCCTCTCGGGAGTCTCGTCCCAGCTCCAGCACATCACCTTAGTTCGGAACACATTGGCACACGGTGTGCCGCACACCAGACAAGTTGGCCTCTTTCAGCCATGCACCTGGCCTCTTTCAGCCATGCACCTGGCCTCTTTCAGCCTCTTTCAGCCATGCACCTGGCCTCTTTCAGCCATGCGGGTAGCAATGCGTCAGCGTCGATGCAATTTATTCCCCAAGCAAACTCACGAACGCAAACCGAAACACAAACCACGTCTGCTCAACCCGGCAAACCGAGGGCCAAACCAGCCAATCGCCGTGGTGACCACACTTGGAAACGATCTGATCCCTCTGGTAGCTGCAGATAGCACCAGCGACCACGGCCTTGCAGGCTCGGGCGTCTCGCCGATCATCTGCCAGCTTGGTCCCGAAAGCCTGCTGCAGCACCCAAGGAAACGACGCCCGCTCTGCAACACCCTGTGGCTGGACAGCGGGATTGGCCAGCGGAGCGTCTGCGTCACGTTTCATTCTCTTGCAGCGACGCATGTTGTCGCAAACCATCGCCTTTTCCAAAGGAAAACCACGGGCTGCCATGCTCCGGCGACGAAGCGTTCGCGCGCTTGTGCCGTCCTTGGTTGGCGTGATGGCCTGGCCCTCGGACGCCAAGCTGACCAGTGCACCGACCCCCTCCAATGCCAGGCCCACCAATGTGCCGGCATGCTCCGTCTGCGGCGCCACCTCCCAGCTCCACCGTCGCTGCCTGGCATGCCTTGGCGTGGCCGGATCGTGTCTGCCAGCAGAGCAACCACCCATTTCAGCCAGGGCTATCAGGCAGACGGCCTCTGGCGGCGCAGGCCGGCCCGACGAAACCAAGGCTGCCTGCAAGGGCAATTCAGCCGCGCCATCATTGAGAGGCCTGCGTTCCGACGGCGTCGTGGAAGCCAGCTGCGCCAAGGCAACCAGCTCCATGCTGCATGGAAAAAAGGTTTCTTTCAGCCTTGCCAGCCTCGTGGTTCTTTGGCGTCTGGCGCCAGGCTTCTTCCAGCCTGCGACATCCGAACCCCTAAACCAACGACTGTGCAAACCCAACGCCAATGACCTTAAAAAATGTCACCCTTGACCTTGAACCGAATCCTTGGGACCTTACAATGCAACCATGGAACCTTACCTTAGAACACAAGACCTTACCTTGCAACCATGGGAACCTTACCTTAGAACACAAGACCTTACCTTGCAACCATGGGGACCTTACCTTAAAACGCCACAACCTTACGTGGCCAAAGAGACCCCCCTCTTGTGATGCCTCAGGACCGCTACAAGACGGACGCACCTCTAACGCGTTTCGGACGCGTTCCGGGCGCGTCTCGGGCGCCGCAGCGGAATCGCCCTTTGGCAAAGGGGGTATGTTTGGTTCGATGGCAAAAGGGAGACATGCAAGAGGTGGGTGAACAACGCGCGTAGATAGTAGTTTGCACGTCTGCTTGCGTTTTGAGCGTATCGGAAACCGTTGCCGAGCCCGCCGGAGAGAATTACGCGCGTGCGAAACGAACGGCCATTGCCAGACCGGCGGCCAAAGCACGGGCGCCCCGACCCGAGCAAACCAACCTCGATGCCAACGCGTCTCGCGCCCGCGTTTTGGGCGCGTCTTGGAACATCTGTGCGTCTAGGTGCGCGTTTTGCGTCTCGGGGGCCGCGTTGCGGACGCGTTTTGGCGGGAGTATCGCGCAAAACTGCGCGTTTTGAATTGCGTCTCGAAACCGCGTCCTCAAGGCGCGCGTTTCGGAAAACGCGTCTCGAGGCCACTAAGTTCGCGAGCCGCTGCGGCCGCGGACGGTCGACTTGACCGCATCATTGCGCAACGTTTGCAAAAACGCTACACAATGATGCGGTCGCGATCGCCGTACGCCGCCGCAACGGCTCGCCAATGGCACGCCCGCGCACTCCACGCGCGCGCCAGTTTTCTGGCGCGCGCATGGAGTGCGCAAACGTGCGATCAACGAACCGCTGCGGCGGCGG
>JAOYNT010004530.1:0-16617 GCA_037575995.1 Lingulaulax polyedra | reverse complement strand
CGGCGCCATATTGAGTTTCAGGGCCAATGTCAGAGCTCCTGACCTAAATACCCTCTGCCTGATATCGTAGAAGGGAGATTGGCAGACGACACCGGATTCTTGATTTCATGCAAAAAGCTCATCATGGGAGAGGTCGCACCACCCATGTGTTTGTAGACGCTAGCAACATGAATGGTGATGCAACCACAACCAACCGTGGTGGCAACCTTGCGCCACGACCGCATCTGGGACTGGCGCGGCACAACCGCCAAACGCGCAAACTCTTTCTAGCGAAAACCGCCACAACGGCGGCTCGTCGCCTCGTCGCGCAAAAAAACTGCGATGGCGACAACAATGCGTTTCGACCCCCGGGCATACGCCCAAATCATAGGAACGCCGCGGCGAACAACTGCCGGCGGCGGGTGGGGCCGCAGCGGCCGACGGGGGCGACGCCGCCGCCTCGGCCTCGAGCTGGAACCCGCAGTTGTTGCAGAAGCGCATGTGCGTGGCGTTCGTCGCCCCGCACCGCGGACATGGCCGCTGATCACTCTTGCCACGATCGCGCGACAGGCCCGTGGGAGGTGTGGCCATGCGGCTCGCTCCCTCGGCCGGTTTCCAGTCCCCCATGCGTGAGCCGCAGTCCTGGCAATACAGGCTCGACTCGGGGTTCTGTGCGCCGCAGTTCTTGCAGACGACCATGCCGCGCGCAGTGGAACCCGGGGCGGGGGCGCACGTCAAGCACGACGCCGTCGCGGGCGCTCGGTCAGTCTCCGCTGGAGGCGACGATGACCAGCCCGACGTGGACCTGGAGGGCGAAGTTGAGCCCGAGGCCTTCCGATCGACGGGTCCGATCGCGGCCCGTGATGAAAGGGCTCGTGGTGAAGAGCCAGCCCGAGAGCCCGGCGTCGAGGGAGACCGACTCGGTCAGCTCGAGCTCGAGCCCCGCCCCCGCCTCGAGCGCGCCCCCGATGGTCGACACGAGGCCGCTGTCGCCGAAGACGAGGGCGCCCGCGCCGATGTGCACCGACGGATGCCACTGGTGCTCGTACGCGAAGACGTACCTCAGGGCGGCCCGCACGGCCTGGACCACGCCCAGCTCGAACACGCCGCCGCTGTCGACGAACCAGGCGTCGTAGCCGACCAGCACGCCGAGCCCGAAGGGCCAACGCCGCTCGATCTCGATGCCCGCCGCCGCGCCCGCGCCCAGCACGCAGAGGGAGTCCCCCGGGCAGATGTCGGTCTTCTCGAGCGGGAACATCCCCGCGAGGCGCACCCCGACGAGGAGCTCGGGGTCGCGATCGATCGGGGCCGGCGGAGGCTCGACGTGACGCGCCCTCGCCGCGCCCGCCGACTCCTGCGCGGACGCGTGCAACGGACCCATCACGGCCAGCCCGAAGACCCACACGAACAGCGCGTGACGACGCATCCGGAGCATGGTAACGCGGGCCTCGAAGAAGGGCCCGAATCGTGGGAACCGGACCGTGTTGACAGGGTGGTCCCCCCTCCTATATTCGAGCCGCCGTCAGTTTCAGAGAAGGGCCTTTGGGATGGAAATCTACCTGCGAAAGCGCGCCGTCCGGCAGATTCGGCTCTCGGCCACGGATGCGATCGAGGAGGGTGACACCGACACCCTCCGCGAAGACATCATGGACGCTTTCAACGACGAGCAGATCGAGGAGATCGAGCGACGCATCGACTCCGGCGACTTCTACGAGTTCGTCTCCGACGTGCTCGACGAGTGGGCGGGCGACGAAGTCGACGACCTCTTCGAGATCCTCGAGCAGGCGCTCTCCGACGTCGACGTGGAGGTCAAGTACAACGACCCCGAGTTCGACGACGACGAAGAGGAAGAAGAAGACGAGGAAGAAGACCTCGACGACTACGACGTCGAGGAGCCGGCCGAAGAAGAGCTCTAGCTCCGGCCGACGTCCTCTCCGAGGTCGGCCTCCGCGCCAAAGAGGGCGCGCGTTCCCGCGGGACGCGCGCCTTTTCTTCGTCAGGGCTGCGCGAAGGACTGCGCTGCGAAGGACTGCGCTGCGAAGGACTGCGCCGCGAGAGACACGGTCAGGACAGCGCCGCGAGGGCCCGGTCGATGTCTTCGCGCGTGATGTGCAGGTGCGTGACCGCGCGCACCATCGTCGACGTCATCGCGTTCAGGAGCACCCCGGCCTGGCGCGCGCGCTCCACGAAGCCGTGCGCGTCCTCCACGTCGAAGCAGACGATGTTGGTGTGCACGCGGTCGACCTCGATGGACACCTCGTCGAGCTGCGCCAGGCCCTCGGCGAGCCGGCGCGCGTTGTCGTGGTCCTCGGCGAGGCGCCCGAGGTTGTGCTCGAGCGCGTGCAGCGCGGCGGCGCAGAGGACGCCGACCTGGCGCATCGCCCCCCCGAGCATCTTGCGCTGCCGACGCGCCTCCTCGATGACCGCGCGGCTGCCCACGATGGCGGAGCCGACCGGCGCGCCCAGCCCCTTCGAGAAGCAGACGCTCACCGTGTCGAAGCCGGCCGCGAGGGACGCCGGGCTCACTCCATCGCGCACGGCGGCGTTCCAGATCCGCGCTCCGTCGAGGTGGGTCGCGAGGCCGAGGGCCTTGGCCCGGGTGATCACGCGCGCCTGCTGCGCCGCCGGCCACACGACGCCCCCGCCCCGGTTGTGGGTGTTCTCGAGCGCCACCAGCCGCGTGCGCGGCATGTAGAACGCCGCGGGCGGGCGGAGCGCCGTCTCCAGCTCGGGCACGTCGAAGAGCCCGCCTCGCCCCGCGATCGAGAACTGCACCCCGGCGATCGCCGCCGCCGCCCCCGACTCGTAGAGCATGCAGTGGGCGTCCTCCCCGACGACCACGTCGTCGCCCGGGCGACAGTGCACGAGGAGCGCGATCTGGTTGCCCATCGTGCCCGAGGGGACGAAGAGCGCCGCCTCCTTGCCGAGCAGCTCCGCCACCCGCGCCTCGAGCGCACGCGCGGTGGGGTCTTCGCCGTAGATGTCGTCGCCCACCTCCGCCTGCGCCATCGCTTGGCGCATCGCTGGGTCGGGTCGGGTGACGGTGTCCGATCGGAGGTCGATTGTGCTCATGGGCCGCGAGCCTATCGCGTCCAGCGGGCGCTCAGGAGGACGCGCGCACCGAGCCTTCGCGGGGCCGGCGGAGCGCGGCGCGGATCGTCTGCAGCACGTGGTCCCGGCGGAAGGGCTTCTCGAGCAGCGGGAAGCGCCGCGAGTCGACCAGCGCCCGCGCGCGGGGCGTGAACGCGCCCCCGGTCATCAGGACCACGCGCTCCGCCAGATCGGGGCGGCGCGCGTCGATGTGCTCCACCAGGTCCATGCCGGTCACGTCCGGCATCATGAGGTCGGTGATCACGAGGTCGGGGCTCGCGCTGGCGAGCGCCCCGAGCACCTCGGCGGGACCGACGACGCGGACCTCGTAGTCGGCGCGCAGCATGCGCTCGAGCGCCCGCGCCACGAGCGGCTCGTCGTCGACCACCAGGATGGAAGCCCGCCCGGCGATCTCGGCGTCCGGCAGGGGTGAGACGGCGCGGGCGAAGATGCCGGTCGGCAGGCCCACGGGCATCGAGATCCGGAGCCGCTTCTCCCCCGCGTGGCGCAGCACGTCGAGCTCGCCCCGGTGGTCCGCGACGACCTGGTGCGCCACCGCGAGCTCGAGCGCGGCCGGCTCGTCGCCGAGCTCGAACGGGTCCAGGCCCGCGACGCTCGGCGCGTTGGTCGGGTAGGCGATCTCGAGCACGACGCGGTGGCCGTCCACGCGAGTCTCGAGCCCGATGGCGCTCTCCGCGCGCGCCTCGATCGCTGCGCGCGCGAGCAGCCTGGTGAACATGCGCAGGAGCGTCTCGGGCCGCCCCGCGATGCGCGGCAGGGCGTCACCGCTGCGGCGCACCGGGACCTCGACCCCCGTCTCCGACACCGCCGCGCGCTGGGCCGCGTCGAGGAGATCTCCGAGCTCGATGGCCGCCTCTTGTTCGTGCCGTCCGCCGGCGAGCAAGGCCAGGTCGGAGACGATGTCGGCCGCGCGCATCGCGCTGTCGTACGCGCGCTGCGCCGCCTGGAGCAGCTCGTCCAGGTCGACCGCGCGATCGCGCGGCCCGAGCCCCTCGACGACCTCCCCCAAGCCGTCCAGCACCACCGTCAGCGGGTTGTTGATCTCGTGCGCGACGCCTCCGGCGAGCGCGCCCACCGCGGCGAGCTTCTCCGCCCGCGCGAGCTGCCGCTCGAGGCGGCGGCGTTCGGACAGATCGCGCCCCAGCACGGCCGTCGCGGGCTCGCCGTCGAAGGTCACGCGGATGGCGGCGACCTCCGCGATGACCTCGGTCCCGTCGGCGCGAACGAGCGACTCCTGCGTCGGCGCCAGGTGCGTGGCCTGTCCGCCCTCGAGCGCCTCGATCCGCGCGAGCACCCGGTTGCGATCGCGGGGGTGCACCATGCCGATCGCGCTCGTCCCGATCAGCGCCTCGGCGGACGCGGCGCCGAGCAGCGCGGCGGCGGCCGGGTTCGCGTAGATGACGTGCCCGCCCCGGTGCACCACGACGGCGTCCGGGAGCCGCTCGATGAGCAGTCGGAAGCTGGCGTCGGAGGTGGGGGCGAGTGACACGTACAGGACCCGGCCCCCCAGCCGAGAACAGGTATACCCGATCAGGGACGACCGCGCACGAGACCCCAGCTCGTGCCGTCTTGACACCCCCCGGAGCGTGCGGTAGTTCCCCGCCTCCGTTCGGCCACTTTAGCTCAGTTGGTAGAGCAACGGTTTCGTAAACCGTAGGTCAGCAGTTCGAATCTGCTAAGTGGCTCTCGCTCGCAACAGGCGCTCTCGCCCCGTGAACCTGGTTCCCGGGGCGCCTTCAATTTCGCTCCCAGCCCGTCGAGTTGGCGCGTCGCGATATGCCCCGGTGAGGCGCGACGGTGCGCCGATCGGGTGGGCGCGCCCACGGGGCACCGCGGCACGGTGAGTGCTCGAGTCGCGCGCATGGGAGACGACGCAGCGGCCCCCCCACTGGCCGATCGCCCCGCGCTCTTCGGGCGGGGTCCATTCTTCGAGCGAACGCTGGAGCGGACGGTGGGCGCAGGCCGGGTCGATCGGCGATCGGCGCGGCTCTTCGCCCGGAGCCCGCACGCGGGCGCGCACCGCTTCGAGATCCGCTCGCTCGACGACGACGGCGACCGCCACGACGCGCAGGTCGAGCCGCCCAACCCGCGAGTGACCGACGGCACGTTCTCGCTGCTCTACCCGCAGGAGGCTCCCGGAGGTCGCGCGCTCGAGCCAGCCACGCGCTACGCCTTCACCGTCACCCACGTCGCGTCGGGCGACGTCCTCGGAGAGGGCGCCTTCCGCACCGCGCCGGAGCCGGGGTCGAGGGCCGCGCGCCGCTTCACGTTCGGGGTCGCGAGCTGTCACAACCCGTTCAACGGAGACGGTCGCCTCGACGCGGCCGCGCTGCGCACGCTGGCGGTGGCGCCCGAGGCGCTCGAGGCGGCCGGCGCCTCGCGGCTCCTGCTGATGGGCGACCAGGTGTACGGCGACCTGCCGGCCTCGCTCTCGCTCTTCGACCCGACGTTCTTCCGGACGGTCGCGCCGCCCCACCGGGAGACGATCTTCGACTGCACCCGCGACGAGGTCCGCAGCCTCTTTCACGAGCGGCACCGCATCTTCTGGAAGACCGACCGCTTCACCGACCTGATGCGCGGCTGGGCGACGCACCCCATCCTCGACGACCACGAGATCGTCGACAACTTCGGCTCCGCGCCGGAGCACGGGACCGCGCGCTGGGCCGCGATCCGCGAAGGGGCGCTGGACGCGTTCCACGACTACCAGGCGCGGCGCGTGTTCGGAGAGCGGCGCCCTCCCTCGTTCCATCACGGCTTCCGCCACGGCGACTTCGCGGCGTTCGTGATGGACCTGCGCAGTCAGCGGCACGTGGACGGCGACAGCCTCTGGCTGTTCGAGCGCTCGCAGCTGGCCGACCTGCGCGCCTTCATGCGGGCCAACGGAGACGCGCGCGCGATGGTGATCGTGCTGAGCGTCCCCATCCTCCACGTGCCCGACTGGATGGCCACCCTCGGCGGTGACCTCACGGGCGAAGGGAGCGACGCCTCCGATCGATGGTCGCACGAGCGCGCCCACGGGAGCCGAGACGCGCTGCTCGCGCTGCTCGAGGAGCACCAGGAGGCTCACCCCGAGCAGCGCCTGGTGCTGGTCGGGGGAGACATCCACGTGGGCTGCGCGGTGCAGTTCCGATGGAAAGAGAGCAGCGCGCGCGCCGTGCAACTGGTGTCGAGCGCGCTCTCGAACCACCAGGGGCTCGCGCACCGCATCGCCGCCGAGTCCGCGCCCGCCATGCGCTCGGTGATGGGCAAGGGGCGGCGGCTCTACGCGGAGGCCACGCTCATCGAGGGCACGAACGGCGCGACCCGCAACCCCTTCGGGGGGCTCAACTTCGGCGTGGTGGATCTGGAGACCGAGGGCGACGAGACCTCGGTGCGGCTCCGGCTGATGAGCGCGGACGAGGCCACGATGCCGAGCCCGATCACCGTCTTCGACAGCGGCGCGCTCTGACCGACCGTCAGCTGGCGCGCAGCACGTCGAGCCGGAGGGTGAGCCGGAAGCGGATCTCGTGCTCCGTGACCTCGACGTCGCCGTCCTCCACGCGGGTGCCCAGCGCGTCGAGCTGCTGGAGGTTGGGCCCCATGTCGAAGCGCTTGTCGAGCGCGCCGGTGAAATCCCAGACGAGGCCCGTCGATCGCGCGGTGATCGCATCGTTGACGACCGACACGAGCCCGGCGTCGATCTTGTCCGGCACGTGCACGAGGTCGCCGTCCTCGATGTCGAGCTGGAACGCGAGCGCCTTGCCGCCGGGATCGCCCTCGATGATCGTCGGTCTCAACCGCACGGTCACCTCGCGGATCTCGCCCTTCACGGGCAGGCTCTTCCACTCGAAGCGGAAGCGGCCCGACGTACGCACGACGGCCCCGAGCCCGGGCTCGAGGTGGACGTCCGTGGGCTCGTCCAGCTCCAGCCAGCGCTCGGGGTCGTCGGGGCCGTCGATGTGGATGCGGAGCGGGGTCAGGTCGGTGAGCCAGCCGCGCAGCTCCTCCAGGGTGATGACGGTCTCGTTGATCATGGCGAGATCAGGGTAGGCACCCGTAGGTGTTCGCCCAGACCTGCGGCTCGACGTCGGTCGGCGAGAGGCGCCCGCCGAAGAGCACGAACCCCGTGGCGCCGAAGCGCGCCGCGCTCGCGCCCCAGAGCCCCGGCATGAGCGGACCGGTCGTGCCCACCGCGCTCGAGGCGAGGTCGGCCAGAGGCTGATGGCGCAGACGCAGGGTCTCGCGTCCGGCGGGCTCCTCCTCGACCGCGCACCAGTCGGCGCCCGCTTCGGAGAGGCTCGCGCCGATCACCAACCCCTCGAGCGGCACGCCCACCGCCCGGATGCTGCCCGACGCGCTGGGCGCGTTGGGGATGAAGCGGAAGACCTGGGTCACGCGGTCGGGGCGCTCGCCCCAGCCCACGAACGCGAGGGCCGAGCGCTGGGTCGGATCGCCCGCCGGGTCGACCGCGAGGTGCACGCTTCGTGGCGCCACGTCCATCGGCAGAGCGAACCGCCCCGGGCGCACGCGGAGCTCGACGTTCGGGCGCACGCGGACGCGGTGCACGTAGGCGGAGCGCACGCCGCTCACGACGTCCTGGTCGAGCACGCCGAAGAGCATGTGGTCCGCGTCGAGGGCGATGGCGGTCGCGCCGCTCTCGGTGATGTCGGTGGCGCGGGTCTCCACGAACAGCGCCTCTCCACCGACGGGGGCAAGGTCGGACGGGGAGAGCTGGCGCAGATAGTGTCGCTGCCGCCGCTGCCACGTCGCGTAGGGGACGCCGCCGAGCAGGACGAGGTCGGTCGGGCGCGCCGCCGGGTCGGCGTCGACGAGCTGCGACGGAGGCGCGGCGCTGCCGTCGAGCGGCACCGCGCGGGCCCGGACGCCGTCGACGCCGGCCCACATCACATAGGCGACACGTGCCCCTTCGGTGCGGGTGATCGCGACGCGGGGGATGGCGTCTCCGCTGGCCGGGGCGTCGCCGACGCGCGTGGTGCCGCCGAGCAGGCCGCCCGCGGGGTCGAGGAGCTGGAGCGTCAAGGCGCCGCCCGGCTCGACCCACACGGCCGCCGCGCCCGCGCCGTCCGACGCGATGGCGAGGTTGCGACCGACCTGGTCGTAGGCACCGAGCATCGTGGGCCGGCTCGAGAGGGTCAGGACGCCCTCGTCGACCGCGCCGTCGCAGTCCTGGTCGACCACGTCGCACGTCTCCGCGGCGCCGGGGAAGATGTCTGCGACCGCGTCATCGCAGTCGTCGGCCACGTCGGTGAAGCCCTCGGGCGGCGCGCAGTCCTCGACCGTCACGGACGGATCGCCGAAGCCGTCGCCGTCCGCGTCTGCGAAGAAGGTCGCGTCGACGACGTCCTCGTCGATGTCGCCGTCGCAGTCGTTGTCGAGCGCGTCGCAGCGCTCGTCCGCGAGCGGGCGGCAGCTCGGCGACGTGTCGTCGCAGTCGTCGCCGTTGTCGGCCACGCCGTCGGGGCGCGCACCGCACCAGCGGCGCGGCGCGTCGGGGTCCCCGTAGCCGTCGCCGTCCATGTCGGCGAAGCCGGCCCCGGGCACGCAGCCCGCGTCGCCGCTCGGCGTCTCGCTCAGGCCCGCGTCTCCGGCGTCCCCGAAGGGGCGCGCGGCGTCCGGCCCGTGCACCGCGGCCGTCTCGCACCCGAGCGCGAAGAGCGCCCCGAGGGCGACCGCGGCGTATCGCGTCCATCTCGTCTCCTGGATCATCGTCTTCCTTCTGGTGATCGCGGCGCGCCGCGCGTCGCACGCGCCGCCCCCCGCGCGGGGCGCGGCCGTGCCTGCGCGCTCAGCGTCCACGCGTCGTCATCAAACGTTGCGCGAGCGCAGGCTGCCGCTGACGAGGCTGATCGCCGCCAGGATCAGGAAACCGACGAAGAGGACCTTCGCGATGGTGGCCGCGCCCGCCGCGATTCCACCGAAACCGAAGACGGCCGCGATGAGGGCGAGCACGAAGAAGATCAGAGTCCATTTGAGCATGATGTATTTCCTCCCTTGAAGGGTCTCGAGTCACGGGGAGGTACATCAGGTTGCGTGCCACACGGCTCAGCTCGACGTTTCGGGACAGCGAGCGGGACGCCTCGCCACGCTGCGCGTTCACGCGCAGGGCACGAGGCGGCGCGCCTCAGGTGCCCCAGAGGCCGAGCGCCACAGCCTGGAGAGCCGCGTACGCGAGCGCGAAGACGGCCCACGCGCCGACGAACGCCCGATGGCCGCGGCGCCACTCGCGCGCGGCGGCCCAGGGCACGAGCGCGGCCCGGATCACCCGGTTGCTCACCGCGTCCTCCGAGCGCGCGATGTGCACCACGGCGAGCCGGAGCGTCAGCGTGAGGAGCACGGCCGAGCTCGCGGCGAGCCCGAGGAAGACCCAGACGGCGGCGCTCACGCCCCCTCCTCGCAGCGCGGGCGGCGGGGCGCCTCGCTCGGTCGGATGTCGAGGTCGAGATCGCTGAACAGAGGGACGACGAGCTCCGCGCCGAGCCCGAGCACGGTGGCGAGCGAGGGGCCGCCCGTCCACACGCAGATGCGCGGCTGGTGGTTGGGGCCACCGATCCCGCCCGCGACCGTGACGTGCGATCCGGTGAGGCGCGCGCCGGTCGCGAAACGCACGACGGGCGCGGAGGTCGGGTCGATGGTGAGGGCGAGACCATCGACGGGGGTCTCCCCGACCATCGGGATGCCCTGCGTCCGGAGGTGCCCGGCCACGCTCCAGAAGCGCAGCTGCACGTCGTTCCGCGGCGGCAACCAGAGGCGCGCACGTCCGCTGGCGTCAGACAGCTGCAGCGTGGGACCGCCGCGGGGCGCGAGGCGGGTGTTCAAGGAGCGGAAGCGGACGTCTTCGAAGCGGAAGCTGAACCCGCCGCCCCCCGAGTCGCTCTGCTTCTCGCCGCCGTTCTCGTCGCCGCCGTGGCTGACCGCGTGCTCCAGGTAGGTGCGCCCGTCCGCGGCCTCGGTCACGTCGACGTGCCCGTCGCCCACGCGCGCGCGCGTCAAGATGAGGCCACCCTCCGACCACGAGCGGGCGACGTCGAGCGTGGCCTCGATGTCGTGCAGCTCGAGCACGGTCCGACCGTTGGGCGCGTCCATGCGGAGCGCACCGACGCGGATGTTGCCCGGGTGCGCGTCACGGACGTCTTCGAGCGTGAAGGCGCCGGGGATCTCGCCGCTCACGAGCGCGGTGACCGCCTCGGCCACCGCGACGCGCCCGACCGCCTGTCCGAGGTGGAGCCAGAGCGCCGCGGAGAACGCGGCGAGGGTGAGGGCGATCCCGAGGAGCACATCGAGCGCGCGTTTCGACCACTTGGGCATGGAGCTTCCCTAGGCCCGCGCGCGGCGTTCGAAAAAGTTCCAGCCCGGTCCGTCGCGTCGTGACACGCCAGGTCGCGCACCGAGGCGAGGCGCTACGGCATATGGGCCGTAGAGCCGGCCTTTTGGGCGGCATGCGCCATGCACGACCCTCCGGCATGAAGGACGCGACGCAAGCAGACGTTCTCGAGTGGCTCGTGACCGAGCTGCTCGCGATCCGTCCAGAGCAGATCGAGGCCGAGCTCGAGCGGCTGCAGGAAGAGCACGGCGAGCGCGAGCTGCGTGGGCCTCTCTTCGAGCGGCACCGCGTGCGCGCGGCCCTCTCGGGCGTCGTCAGCGGCGCGCGGGGCAGCGGCCTCGTCCCGTCGCTCCTCGAGCACCGAGCCACGCTCCGCCGCCGGGTCACCCTGCACGCCTGCGCGCTCCGCCTCCACGACGCGGAGCTCTTCGAAGACGCCGACTGGCCACGCCGGGCGCTCGGCCTGTCGGACCGCTCGCCGCTGCGGCAGCTCGCCCTCCGCGAGCTGACCCGGTTCGGCGTCCGCTTCGCGGTCGTGCGCGGCGCCCGCGCGCTGCTCGCCAACCTCCCCGGCCCGGTCGCCGTGATCGGCGGCGGGGCGCTCGGAGCGCTCTTCGACGCGGTCGAGCACGAGCTCGCGCGACGCGCATCCACGAACACACACCCCATGGACATCGACGCCGCGCACGAGATCCTTCGCGCGGCCGTCCGCGGGCCTTCGCCAAAGCGCCAGGCCCTCGAGATCAGCGCGGCGTCGCCGAGCTGATCCACCCCCGACGAACTCCACCCCAAACGAACACTGGAGCCCCATGAACACCCTCAGCATCCTCAACGGCGCCTACCGAGTCCTGCGCGACATCGACACCGACCAGGCTCGCGCGTACGCGCGCGGGACGGCGAACGACGTGCTCGGCCGGTACGGCTATGTACCTCAGCCGTCGATCCTCTCCCGCGCCCTCCCCATCGCGGCCGCGCTCGGTGCGGGCGTCGCGATCGGCGCCGGCGTCGCGCTGCTGCTCGCCCCGAAGAAGGGCGACGAGGTGCGCGCGCAGATCGGTGAGCAGGCCACCGCGATGAGCGAGAAGATCCGCTCGACGATGGGCTGGAACCACGTCTCGTCGTCCGAGGACGAAGCGTCGAACAACGCGAACGGTCGCGCCCACGCCTGAGCCCATGGACGGAGATTCCACCCCGCGCGAACGAGACGAGCGCGGGCGGCACGTGCGGAGCGTCCTGCTGGGCGTCCTGACCGTCATCGTGGTCGGGTTCGCCCTCCGGGAGACGGCGTCCGTCACCCTGCCGCTCGCGTTCGCGTTCTTCCTGGCCGCCCTCGTCTGGCCGGTCACGAAGTGGCTCGCCCACCACGTCCCGCGCGGCCTGGCCGTCGCGGGCGGCACCCTCGTCTTCCTCACGGTGGCGGGGGGCTTCTTCGCGAGCCTCTACGGCACCGCAGCCGCGCTGCGTGATCGCTCGCGCGGCTACGAGCCCGAGCTGACGGCGGCGATCGAGGACATGCAGACCTGGGCGCTCGACCACGGGGTGCCGATGGACGAGGTGAGCGGCAGCTCCGCCCTCGCCGGCCTGTTGCAGACGAGCGGCCGGATCGGCCTCGAGGCGGTGGCGGGGTTCGTGCTCGTGCTCGCCTTCATGTCCCTCGCCATGTTGGAGGTGAAGGACGCGCAGGAGAAGGTGCGCTCCTCCACCGACGCGCGTCGCGCCGCCCGCATCCTCGACGTGAGCGAGCGCGTCTCATCGCAGTTCCGGCGCTACTTCCTCGTGCGCACGGTCATCGGGCTGATCACCGGCGTCCTGTGCGCCGGCGGCGCCTGGATGATCGGGCTCGAGCTGTGGTGGCTCTGGGGCCTCCTGAACTTCCTCCTCAACTACATCCCCACCCTCGGCTCGTTCCTCGGGGTGCTGCCGCCCGCGCTCTTCGCGCTCGTCCAGTTCAACGGGGACTGGATGATGGTGCTCGCCGCGATCGGCGTGGTCGGCGGCGTGCAGCTCGTGATGGGCAACTGGGTCGACCCCCTCTTGCAGGGCAAAGCGCTCTCGCTCTCGCCCCTCGTGGTGCTCTTCGCGGTGACCTTCTGGGGCTGGGTCTGGGGGGTGGCCGGCGCGCTCATCGGCGTGCCGCTGACGGTGCTCGTCGCGCTCGTCTGCGCGGAGAGCCCGCGCACCCGCTGGATCGCCGTCCTGCTGGCCGGGGATCCGAGAGAGGTGAAGGAGACCGCGTCCGAGGCGAACGTGCTGGGGCAGGACGCCGCGTCGCGGTTTCCCCGACACGCAGAGTGACCCATCCGGGGCGGGCTGCGGCGCTGGCACGATTCTCGGAGTGTGTGATGGCATGCGACATTCCCCACGCCCCAGCCTCCTCCGGATCGCGCTCGCCAGCGCCGCCGCTCTCGGTCTCGCCGCCTGCGGCGCCGCGCCACCCAAGACGACGCCCGCGGTCGAGGCCGAGCCCGTCGCGGCCGTCGGCGAACCCGGCTGCGGCGTCGACGTCTCGCCCAGCCACGATCGTCAGATCGTCGCGGTGCTCGAGGAGTCGGGAGACCTCACCGCGGCCGCGCGGCGCTACGAGATCGACACCTACGGCGTGCTCGAGACGAGCGGCTTCGCGAGCATCGAGAGCGTGATCCCGCCCGAGGGCCAGGACGGCACGCAGCTCGCTTCCGACCTGCGGGTCGAGCTCGAGGAGACCGGCCTGTTCGCCCTGCCCGAGGGCTGCTACGCCGACGACCTCGACTCCGTGGACGCTCGCGTGGTGAGCCTCGCGGTGCCGCACGAGGGTCGCATCCTCCAGTACGCGACCCGCGAGGGTGAGGGGCCGCTCCCCTTGCTGCGCGCGGCGCTCGTGATCCGTCGCTACGTCGAGACCATCGCGGCGACCGACGTCGAAGAGGCGCGACAGGCGGCGCACCTGCCCGCGGGCGGGGAGACGGTGGTCACCGTCGTCCGCGACCGCTGAGACAGCCTGCCTGCCTCAGACCTTCTCGGGCGTGAAGCTCGGCGGGTCCGAGGCCGGGAAGGTCTCGTCTCCCGCCTCGTCGACCTTGTCGAAGGGCGGGCTGCTCCGAGGGCGGCCCTCGATGACCACGCCGGCCTGGCGCATCGCGGCGATGGCCGCCGCCCCCCCCTCGGGGGTGACCGGACGCGTGGCCCCCGCGATGAGGTGGGTCTCGAAGCCGGCCTTCACCGCGTCGAGGGCGGTCGCGCGCACGCAGACGTCTTCGGCGAGCCCGCCGATGAAGAGGCGCTCGTGGTCGCGCGCCTTCAGCCAGCCTCCGAGGCCGGTCTCGTCGAACGCCGAGTACTGGTCCTTGTCGAGCCGTGTCCCCTTGTTGATGACGACGACCTCGGTGGGGAGCTTCAGGTTGGCGTGGAACGCCGCGCCTGGCGTGCCCTGGACGCAGTGCGTGGGCCACGGCCCGCCGTGCACCTCGAAGCTCGGGTGCTGTGAGGGGTGCCAGTCCCGCGACGCCACGACGGTGACGCCCGCGCGCTTGGCGGCCTCGAGCCACCGGTTGAGCACGGGGATCACCGCGTCGCCGTCGGGCACGGGCAGCGCGCCGCCGGGACAGAAGTCGGGCTGCACGTCGACGACGACGAGCGCGTCACCCTCACGGAGGTCGGTCGGTTCGGCCATGCCTCTGGGCTAGGCCCTGCGCGGGCTCGAAGCAAGAGGTCACGAGAAGACAGGGCGTCACGAGAGCAGGCCGGGGAGCGGCTCGTGGCCCGCGTCACCGTAGCGGTCCCAGCGCTCCCCCATCGCGTGCCCCATCGCCAGCAAGAGCTCGCCGTGGCGGCGACCGCGGTGCTCGAGCACGCGGCCCGGCGTCACGCAGCCGCCGGCGCGACCGGCGACCACGAAGGGCATGTCGGCGTGACTGTGCGTGTTGCCATCCGACACCTCGCTGCAGAGCAGGACGAGCGAGTGGTCGAGCATCGTGCCCTCGCCTTCGGGGCGGGCCCGCAGCGCGTCGAGCAGATCCCGGAAGCGCGACACCCACCAGCGCCGCTGCGCGACGAAGTCCGTGAAGAGCCGGTTGCCCCGGTCGTGCCGCGCGCCGTAGTGGCTCGCCTGGTGGCTCCGCATGTCGAAGCCCGGGTCGTGCATCTCGCTGCCGGCGATGCGGCTCATGATCAGCTCGCTCGTGTGATGCGAGCCCTGGATGACGCCGACCCGGGTCTGTCCGCACGCCATCGCGGTCACCATGACGTCGATCTGCGCGCGCAGGATGTCGCCGAAGCGCTCGGGGGTGTGGAGCGCGCCGTCCATGACGCCCGCGAAGTCGACGGCGGGCGCCTCACAGCTGGCGGGCGGCGGCTCGGTGGGCGGAGCGAGGCGCGACTCGAGCTCGCGGATCGCCTCGAGGTGGAGCGCGAGCTTGCCGCGCTCCCGCGTGCCCAGCCCTCGCGAGAGCGCGTCGAGCTCCTCGCGCGAGACGTCGAGCAAGCTCTGGCGCGGATCCCAGGCGCCCCCAGGGTCGACGGGCACGACGTCGCGGAAGAGCCGCGCGAAGGCGCGACGCGGATCGTCCTCGGGAGGCACGGTGTGGCCCGGCCCGAGGTAGCTGATGTGCTTGTCGCCCGACGCGCCCGACACGGTGGCCATCGCGCCCAGGTAGAGGTGCGGGTGGGGGGCGGAGGCGCCGGCGCTGCGCGCGAGGGAGCGATCGATCGACTCCCCGTGCCCGCCGTCCACCCCGGTCAGCAGCTTCTTCGCGCCGCCCGGGTGGCTGCCCTCGTCGGCGCCGCCCATGGACAGGCCGTTGAGGAAGACGCACTCGCCCTCCACCCCGCGCAGCGGCTCGAGGCACTCGCTGAGCCCCACGCGGCCCCCCTCGTCGCGCGCCTCCCAGAGGCTCGCGTCGCCGTCCTGGCTGCGCCCGGGGACGCCGTCCGGGAAGTAGAAGACGATCACGCGGCGCGCCCTGCCGCTCGCGTCTCCGAAGGCCCGCGACAGGGTGCCCGCGAAGGGCAGGGCCGCGGCTGACGCGCCGAGCCCGAAGAGGAAACCGCGCCTGGAGATGGTCATTCGCTCGCCTCCCGTCGGATCCGGAAATCGGGCGACGCGTAGAGCAGCGCGAAGAGCGCGCGCACGTCGTGATCCCGCGCTCCCCATTCGCGCCGCACGTGCGCGACGGCGCAGCGCTCCCGCACCGTCTCGCGCTGCCCGCGCGTGAACCGGAACGCCTGCCGCGCGAAGCACCCGGGCGCGGCCTCGCTCTCGGCGAGGATCGCGGCGAGCTCCGCGAGCGACTCGAAGGGCGCGCTCGTGCCGCGGCCGATCCCCTCGACGTCCACCATGTCGCCGCGCGCGTCGATGGGGTGCCCGCCCTCGCGCTCCCGCCACTCCCCGATGGGCCCGTAGCGCTCGAAGCCGAAGCCGACCGGATCGATGTAGCGGTGACAGCCCGCGCAGCGCGCCTCGTCGGTGTGCTGACGGAAGCGCTCGCGGGTGGTGGCGGTCGGATCCACGTCGGGCACTCCGCCAGCGTCCGCGGGCGGCGGCGGCAGGGTCTGGCAGAGGAGCCGCTGGCGCACGAAGAGGCCGCGCCGGATGGGCGAGCTCTGATCGGAGTGCGAGGTCGCGGTGAGCACGCTCGCGTGCCCCAGCAGGCCCACCCGCGGCTCGAGGTCCTCCGCGTAGAGCGCGAGGAGCGCCGCGTCGTCCGGCTCGCGCGCCCCGGTCAGCAGCTCCTCGAACCGCCCGCTGCCCTCGAAGACCACGTGCAGGGCGAAGGCCTCCGTCTCGTCGATCATCGCGGCCGCGAGCGCGTCGTCGAAGCGTCCGTCGACGCGCGTCTGCTCCGGCACGCCCTCCGTACCGCGCAAGAGCACGTTGACGCTGAGCCGCGGTCGCAGGCCGACGACGCCAACGTCCCACGCGCGCCCAGGGCCTGCGCGGTCTGGGGCCCGCGTTGCGCGGGTGGAGTAGTCAACGCTCAGCACGTTTACGGAGGCTGCTTTCTTCCAACGGTGCGCGGGCGATTGGAACCAGGCTGTGCCCAATGACGCGTATGACCTCCGGGGCCGCATCTACTACGGCACGTTTGTCAACGTGGATGAGGCGTACCGTTTCTTCAAGATGTTGGGCCTCCTGCCCGCTGCGCCGCAAGGCAAGACGCAGGACGCCTCCGTGCACGCGATGCCTGACGCGGCATCGGAGATGAACAAGCTGTTCCAGACGGGCGTCACAT
>JAOYNT010003441.1:540-16686 GCA_037575995.1 Lingulaulax polyedra | reverse complement strand
CCGATCTGCGCCCTCCGCCGCCGAGGCCCAGGGCGCGCCCGAGGAGCCCGCGGCGCCAGCGACGCCCGTCGCCCAGCCGCCGCCCCCGACGGGGCCGCTCGCCATGCGCACGGGATACACGCCCGACCCGGTGCGCGTGCAGGGGAGGACGGTGGGGAGCCGCCCGCTGAGGGAGCTCGCCCCGAGCTGCCCCGGCCACGTGGGCGACGCGCCGAGCCATGTCCTGAACCTCGAGTCCAACTTCCCCTTCCTCCGCGTGTTCGCCATCGCGCCCCGAGACGTGACGCTCGCCGTTCGCGCTCCGGACGGACGGTGGCGCTGCGGCGGCCGGAGGGTCGGCGAGGCGCCCCGCGAGCAGGGGGTCTTCGGCGCCGGGGAGTGGCAGGTCTGGGTCGGCAGCACCGAGCCCGGGGTCGACATCCCCTACGAGCTGGTCGTCACGGAGTTCCGCAGTGTCACTCCTGCTACGGGCCAGGGCGACACGAGCTCCCCGGTCGGTGGGGGGCGCGAGATCGGGCTCGAGGTCGAAGCCGAGGAGGGGCGGTATCGCGATCGACGCCTTCGTCGCGGCTTCCTCCCCGACCCGCGCGAGGACGGCGGTCGCGGCGGCGGCGAGATCGACGTGCGCAGTCTGGGCGGCCGATGTGAGGGCTACGTCGGCGCGGTGCCCAGCCACGTGCTGACCCTGCGCTCGCCCTTCGACTACTTCCGCGTCCAGCTCGGCGACGCGTCGGGCGAGGCGACCCTCATCGTGCGCACCCCGGGCGGTCGCTACCTCTGCGCCGCCCCGTCCGAGGTGAACCCGCACGTCGACCAGGACGCCTGGCCGGAGGGGCGCTACGTCATCTGGGTCGGCAGCCGCGAGCCGGAGGCGACGCCGGAGTACCGCATCTGCTACACCGAGGTGCGCCCCGCGGAGGGCTCGGTCGCGTGCGGCAGCGATCGCATGGGGCGGGACACCGGCACGCGCCAGCGCCGAGACCCGGAGCGCGCCCCGCCCCCGGACGAGCCCGTCGGCGACGAGTGACGCCCCTCGAGCCGCCGTATCGATCGGGGCCAATGCACGGTAAGATGACCCATGCGTTTCGCGTGGCTGCTCGCCTTCGGGCTCGCCTGCGTCTCGGCCGTCCCCCCGGCCGCGGCCTGTTCTTGCTCTCGCCCCTCCATCCGGTCGGCGCTCGAGGACGCGGTCCTCGTTGCCGACATGCGTGTGCTCGAGGTGCGCCCTCTCGACGACGCCCTGATGTCCGGGCAATACCTCCTCTACCGCGTCGAGCGTATCTACAAGGCGCCGCCGACGATCGCGGAGGGCGACGTGGTCTGGGTCTATCACCAGACCTGCAACAGCATGGGATACGAGCCCTCGGAGGTAGGCGGCCGTCTCATCTGGTTCATGTGGATGCGCCGCGGCCAGCTCGTCCACCACTACTGCTCCACCTCCCTCCAGTCCTCGGCGCCGACCCCACACGTGCTCCTCGAGTCCCGGTCGCGCTGGCTCGCGAGGCGCCGATGAGGGGTTTTCGATCGTGGACGCTGGCTGCCGCGCTCGCGCTCACGTCCTCGTGCGTCGACGGGGCGTTGCCCCCCGTCGTCCCTGCCTCGGGCGACGCCTGGACCGTGACGGCGCTCGACGACGCGCTCGCCAGGGTCGGGGACAGCTGCCACGTCCGGTCGGTGACGACCGAGGGGGACACGCGGCGCGTTCGCGAGCGGTGGGAGCGGCCGGGCTGGTCCCTGACGCTCGCGCACGTCGACCAGACGACCGTCCAGGTCCGCGCGCTCGTCACTCGAGGCCCAGCGCGCCTCGAGGCGTTCGCTTCGATGCCCGCCGAACAGACGATCGAACCCGCTTCGCTCCTCGCTTCGCTCGCGCATCCCCGAGGGGCGCCGCTTCCGGACTCGAGCACCCTCGCGCGCATCTATCGGGATGAGCGCGCCGGTGAGACCACGACGCTCGAGGAGTTCGGTGCGCCGCTGTTCCAAGCGCGAGACCTGATCCGCGAGCGTGAGGGTGGGGAGGTGAGCGAGAGTCGGGCGGCCGGCCGAGCCGGATGGGCTGTGGAGTCTCGCGCCTGGGTGGACGGGCGCGAGCGTCATCTCGAGACCCGCTCTCGAGGCGAGGACGGTGAGGTGATCAGCCGGTCGGTCGAGGAGCGCGACGCGAACGGGCGGGTGGTCCGGGTGCGCCGCTCGTGGCTCGGGCGCGGACGCACCCACGAAGCGACGACGACCTCTACGTACGACCGAGACGGGAGACTGACGAGCGTCGACGGAGTGACCTTCGAGTACGCCCGTGAGGGAGACACGATGACTCGCTGCACACGTGTGCGTTGCGTCCGGGAGGACACTCGGGGGCGGCTGCTCGAGGTGACCGAGCGTCTGTCCTCGACGAGCGTCACGCGGGACGAGGAGGGGCGCGTGGTCGAGGTGCGCCGCGAGTGGCGCGGCCGAACGACGACCACGTCGGTCACCTACGACGCCGAGGGGCGTCGGGTGCGCATCGCGACGGCCGGTCGTTCCGAGACCACCGGCAGCTGGGACCACGGCCGCCTGGTCCGCGCGACCACGCAGCTCCTCGAGGCCGAGGAGACCATCGGCACCGTGAGTCTCGAGCGCACTTACGACGACCACGGGCGCCTCACCGGCTCGGTCCTCGTGACCCGTCAGGTCGATGCCCCGGAGCTTCGCTCCGAGATGCAGATCACCTACGAGCAGTGCCCCCCGGACACGCGGGTGGTGCTGGACCCCGGTCACATCTCGTCGCTCGAGTCGCCTTTCGAGCCGCTGGACTGAGCACGCCTGTTAAACGCCACGAGGCCGCGGGGCTCTCGCCGCCGCAGCCTCGGCTCTCGCAGCCCGGACGTTACTTGGTCCGGTACACGATCATGCCGTGATTGAGATCGTAGGGAGAGAGCGCCACGGTCACTCGGTCTCCCAGAATCACGCGGATGCGGTACTTGCGCATGCGTCCGCAGAGCTTCGCACGGACCGTCGGGCCCGCGTCGGTCTCCACCTCGAACTGGCCGCCGGCGAACACGTTCGTCACGGTGCCTTCGAGCTTGACGTGATCGCTGCGCTCGTCGTCACCGTCGAAATCGCGATTTCCGCCTCCGCCTTTTCTACGGCCGCCGCCGCCTCGACGACCGCCGCCGCCCCTTCTTCTTGCCACTGAGCCTCCTGGGATTGAGCTTGCTGCTCGGGTTTCGTACCGCCCGGCGTCGACTGCGACCGGTCGCGGCTTAGTGCGCCGTGGGGCCGGAAGTGGCCAGCGCGGCACGTGACGCGACGCACGCGGGGCCCCCCAGAGGGGCGGGCCGGTGATCGGGTCCTCCGCGATATAGAGGGAGCGGCTCCCGATCGCAACCGAACCCTGCTCACACCCGATCCGGGGACGTACCACCTGGGGCGGCCGGGACGCGCTATCGTGACCTCGCGATGTATCTGTCTGGCGTCACCGACGCCGCGACCGGTGGGTTCGCGGGGCTCGAGATGGTGCTCGCCTCCGACCGCGTGACCGGGCTGGCGCTCGAGCACGACGGCGCCTGGCGGACACGGCTGAGCCGGTCCGGCCAGCCGCTCCTCTGGGGAAGAGCCGAGACCGACCGCAGCGGGATCTGGTTGGTGCGACGTGAGCTCGACGGGGCCCTCGCCATCGTGTCGCCCATCACCGCGCGCGAGGCGCGAAAGACGACGCGCACCGAGGACTGGATGAAGTGGATGGCGCGCGCGCTCGACGTCAGCGCGGCGTCCCCGCTGCGCCGCGGCACCTGGCAGCTGACGGAGCTCTGTCGTCGCGACGACACGCCCGCCGACGTCCGCTGGCCTCGAGACCCGGACGGTCTGCCATGCGTCGCCTACGGCCTGTTGACGGCGCTGTCCCGCCCTCCCATCCACTTCGAGAGCTGGGGCATCAACGGCTCGGGCGAGGTCCATCCGCTCCGCGCCCCGTCACCGCCGGACGCGGCGCGCGTGAGGTCGTGGCGCAAGCACGCCCGCGAGGGGACCCTGCCGCCCATCCTGCTCTGGTGGGTCTGCGCCTTCGACCTGTACCTGATCCTCGACGGCCACGATCGGCTGCAAGCCGCGACGCTGGAGGGGGTCGAGCCACGGGTCATCGCCCTGTGGGAGCCCACCGAGCGGCGAATCCACGGGGGGCCCGCGCCCTGGCAGCAGGCCGCGGTGCGTGACTACGCGCGGGCGTTCGAGAGGGAGCACGAGCTGTCTCCGACCACCCGCGTTCGGCTCAACGAGTCGCTCGTGCGCGCGAGCGCGCCGAGCTGGAGGAGCTGCGCGACGCGGGCTCGGTTCAGGCCAGGGCTGACGCGAGAATGGCTGGAGGAGGTGAGCGCCGAGATCGCCGACCGCCCCGACGTGCGCGCCGCCCTGTGCGGCTGATCAGACGCCCTGGCTGCGGAGGAAGGCGTCGGCCTGCTCGAGCGGGACGTGGTCGGCGATGTCCTTGCCGAGGTAGCTCTCCCGGACGACGCCGCGGCGGTCGATGAAGAAGTCAGCCGGGACCCGCGTGGCCGGGCCGTCGGGGAGCGCGAGCAGCTTGATCCCGCTCGTGAACGCGGCCTTCATGCCCTTGGCCATCACGTTGGCCGAGAGGGCCGCGGAGACCGAGGAACCGAGGCCGTAGAGGTCGTAGAGGGCCATCTCCGGATCGGCGATGAGCTCGAAGGGCGGCGACTGCTTGGCCACGAACTCACGCAGCCGCTCCGCGGGCGACTGGAACACCGCGAGGAGCTGGAAGTCGCGCTCGGCGAACTCCTCCCAGCGCTCGACCATCTCGTGCACCCGATAGTTGCAGAGGGGGCAAGACGCGAAGCGGAAGAACGCGAGCCACACGATCGTCCCGCGTCGCGCGGAGAGGCGGACCCGCTGATCTCGCAGACCGTCCGCCTCGAACTCGGGGGCGTGTGTACCGACTTCGATCATTCGGCGGTTCTAACGGATGCCGGTGGCTCGGGCGTAGTCCACGAAGGAGGGTGCCCGACCCGTCGTCCGTGCGGGGTGTCAGGGGCGCGAGAGCGCGGGGACGTCGTCGGTGACGAGGCCGTCGACGCCGAGCGCCTCGAGGCGGCGCGCCTCGTCGGGGTCGTTGACGGTCCAGGGGTTGACGAACAGACCGGCGCGCTTCCAGCGGCGCATGCGGCGCGGATTGCAGAGCGCGTGGTGCGGGTGGAGCCCCTCGGGGCGCACCGCGGCGTGAAAGAGCGCGGCCCGGAGCAGGCCCGTGTTCTCGCGGTCGAAGAGGAAGGCGCGGCGCACGCCGACGCCGCCGAGCGAGCCGAGCACGATGGGGTCGAAGCTCGACAGCAGGATCGCGTCGCGCTCGCGCTCGCTCCTGCGTCCCAGGAGGCCGGCGACGGCACGCGCGGTGGCGCGGCGGCTCGGCACGTCGCCCTTCACCTCCACGTTGAGCGCGAGCCCCGCCCCGACCACGAGGTCGATCGCGTCGTCGAGGAGCGGGGGCCGCGCGCCGCCGCCCAGGTCGAGCTCCCGCAGCGCCGCCCACGGCATGTGCGCCACCCACGCCGCGCGCCCGGCCACGCGGCCGAAGTGCGGGTCGTGCGCCACGACGACCTCACCCGAGCCGCAGGTCCGGACGTCCAGCTCCACCCCGTCGGCGCCCTGGGCGATGGCCGCCTCGAAGGCCTCGAGCGTGTTCTCAGGGTGCGTCTGATGGGCGCCGCGGTGTGCGTAGAGAAGCATGTGCGTAAAGAAGCATGTGCGTAGCGGAGCACGGAGGAGCGACGGCGACAGCCTATCGCACGACGACCCGCTTCAGCGCGGGAGGCGCCGACGCACGAACCAGCCGAGGAGCGCGGGGATCCCGCCCAGCAGCACGCCGGCCTTCGCCGCCACCGCGGCCTCACGCACGCCGGCCGCGAGCATCGTGGCGCGACTCGAAGCGTCGGCGTCCCGGGTGGCCTCGAACGCGAACGCCACGCCGCTGGCGCAGCCCGCGAACCCGAGGAAGGCGGCCAGCGCTCCGACGCCGATTGAGATCGTCGCCAGACGTCGCGCGCCCGGCCGGCGCTCAGGCGTGCGCGACAGCACCATGGCGGCGATCCCGGCCAGGAGGCCCAGCGCCGCGAGGGGCAAGATGGCCAGCATGGCCCAGCCGCCCTCGTCGACGAGATGGATCAGATGCCTCATGTGCGGGGGAGAGTGTAGATGACAAAAGAAGAAGCGCCGGCCCCCTCGCGGGAACCGGCGCTCGTGGGCTGAGCCGATCGGGCTTCAGCGGGTGGTGACGTGGAGGCGCCAGCCGTCGAGGGTGCCGGTGTCGCCGCTCGCGCCGTCGACCACGGTGAGCCGCCAGGTGCCGGCCGCGTCCTCGCCGATGAACTGCGGGACGTCGAAGGTGCGGTGCACGCCGTCGGAGGAGCTCGACTCGGTCAGGAGCACGAACTCGCTGCCGCCCTCGCGCCCGAAGCGCACGGTCAGCTCGTAGGGGAAGGTGTGGGTGATGTCGACCTCGACGCTCATCGCCGTGATCACGCCGCCCTCGCTCACCGACGCGTCGCTCGTGACCGAGCCGTCGTCGGGGATGGACAGGGGCGCCTCGCCCTCGACCGGCTCACGCGGCATCGGGGTGCCGCCGCAGTCGGTGGTGCAGCGGGTCAGCTCCATGCTCCAGCCGTTGAGCGTGCCGGTGTCGGAGCCCGCGTGGTCGCTGACCGCGAGGGTGTAGGTGCCGGCCGCGTCGGTGCCGTTGAACTCGGTCACGTCGAAGGTGCGGACGAGGTCGTCGGCGCTGCCGCCGCTGCGCTCCTGGAGGGTGGCCTCGACGCCGTCGCCCCGGACGAGCCGGACGGTGAGGTCACCGACGTAGCTGTGCGAGATGTCGACGCTGACCGCGAGCGAGCTGATGGTGCCGCCCTCGGCGACCTCGATGACGCTGCCGATGCCGCTCGGATCGTTGTCCGGAATGGGCATCGCGGTGTCGTTGCGGAGCTCGCCGGCCGGGTCCATGCAGGCGCGCTCGCCGGCGCAGGCCGCGTCGGCGCAGTCGGTGCTGCCGTTGCGGTCGTTGTCGACGCCGTCGTTGCAGACCTCGGGGACCATCACGTCCGGCAGGCCGGAGACGTAGGCGGTGAGGTGCTCCTGGACGTAGCGGTAGCTGATCCAGCCGTAGCCCGCGCCGTGCGGGTTGGCGGTGCCGAAGCGGCCGGTGCCCCAGGAGTTCTTGAAGAGGAAGAAGCCGGTCTCCATCTCACCGGTCTCGTTGCCCTCACCGTCGACGCGCGGGACCGACAGCTCGTCATCCCAGCCGACGAGCAGGAAGCCGTGGCCGGCGCGGCGGTCGCCGCTCGAGTCCTCGATGTCCGCGTCGTTCGGCGCGAGCACGTAGCCGTTGCGCGAGTACTCGCTGTTGGTCTTCAGGTTGCTGCGGCCGTGGTTCCACGACTGGTAGAAGAAGTCGCCGCTGACGACCACCGGGGTGCGCGTCGAGACCATGTGGCCCTTGAGCGAGCGCGCGCTGGGGTTGATCCAGCGACCCGCCGGGAGGTGGAAGCGCTGCGCCATGAGCGCGGACTCGGGCGGCTGCCCGTTCGTGTAGCAGTAGGTCGGGCGGTCGTCCCCGGTGCACATGGGGTCGTTCGAGGTGCCCCACTCGGAGCTCTCGTACGGCCAGACCGACTCCTCGACGACGCCGAAGCGGTTGATCGCGCGGAGGTTGTAGCTCGGGTTGCTGCCGGAGCTGTTCGGGAACGAGCCGAGCTCGATCTTCGCCGACCACTGGAGGAACTGCTCCGAGAAGTCGGGGTTGTCGATGGTGCCCTCGGCCAGGTAGAGGCTCTCCATCAGCGCGGCGGTCGCGAAGATGGTGCAGGTGCCGCGGCTGCCCTGGGAGCGCACCGGGGTCTGGATCTCCATGAGGTCGAAGGTCGAGGGCAGGACCTCGTCGGCCTTGCCGTCCACCGGACAGCTCATGCAGCGGTCGTCGGGCGCACCTTCGTAGAGGGCGTCCACGTCCGAGAGGGGGAAGTCGTCGCCGCTCGGGTTCGACGGATCTTCGGTGGCGCAGCCGGTGCCGGTCAGCGCGAGGGCGAGGCTCAGGAAGAGCCAGCGAGAGGAGAGGGTGAAGCGCATGGCGCGATGCTAGCGCATTCGCCGTGCCACGCCGCGTTCGAAGCGATCATCACCGTACGCGGGGCTCGGGCTGGCAACTGGAGCCGCCGATGCGGGCGCGGTGGCCACTTCGCCAGCCACCTCTGCTCGCATGCGCGACCGTCACTCGCTGACGAAGCCGAGGCTGAGCACGCCGCCGTAGCTGGGGGTGCCGGCGAAGCTGCCGCGGAAGGCGCCGCCGACCACCAGGCCGTCGTGGGTGTGGATCTCGACCCCCGCCTCGATGCCGGCCTGCAGGAGGAGGGCGTCGGCGTGCTCGGTGCCCAGCCTCCCCAGGCGATCGTCGCGCACGTTGACGTCGAGGAAGGCCCCGCCGACCGAGGCGCGCGTGAGCACGTAGGGCACGACCGGGCCGAGCTCGACCTGCACGCCCATCGCGGCCTCGACCTGCACGATGAAGAGCCCGCGCGTCTGCACCTCGAGGCTCGAGCCGTCGACGCGGGTCCAGGCGCCGCCGGTGTCTCCGCCGCCGAGGATCAGGCGCAGCTCGGGCGCTCGCAGGATGCCCTCGGTCCGCAGGCCGAGCCCGATCAGCACGCCGCCGACCGTGCTCGTGCCGAGGCCCTGCGCGGGGCCGAGCTGGGTGCCAGCGAGCGCGGTGATCTCGGGGTGCGACAGGTCGAAGTCCAGGCTCGACAGGTCCATGCCCTCGGCCCACGCGCCGAACGCCGACCAGCCCTGCAGGTCTTCGTCGCGCGGCTCCGGCGTCTCCACCGTGGCGGGCGTGACGTGCGACGGCGGCGGCACGTTCTCGTAGGGCACGTTCTCGTAGGGCACGTCCTCGTAGGGCACGTCCTCGTAGAAGACGGCCCGCGGCGCGGGGTCCTCCGCCGCGGTCTCCTCGAGCGGGACGACGACGACCACCGGCGGTGCCGCCTCGCCTGCGCCGACCTGGGCGTCCACCCGCGGCCCGGCCGGGCTCGGCTCCAGATCCGCCTCCAGGTCCATGTCCACGTCGACCCGGAGCGTCTGCGCGTGCGCGCGGGTCGAGAGCGGGAGACAGGCCAGGGCCAGCAAGAGCGTGGTCGGGATCGCGGTCGGTCGCATCGTCACCTCCGCAGCCCCAACGCGGGCGCGGCGGCGCGCTTACAGTCCCGGCCCGATTCAGCGGATCGGCGCGCCCGGCGACTTCGCGACGCTCGCGTACTCGGGGTGGCGCACGGTGACCACGGGCACGTGGGCGGTGCGGACCACGCGCTCCGCGACCGAGCCGACGAGCAGGCGCTTGAGCCCCGTGCGGCCGTGGGTGCCGAGCACGATCATATCGACCTCGGGGTCGTGCGACGCCTCGACGATGGCCTCGTAGGGGATCCCGCTCTGGAGGCGGGCCTCGATGTCCACCCCGCCTCGGTAGCGGTTGACGAGCTCACGCAGCTGCTCGCCGAGCCGGGCGTGCCGCTGCTCCACCAGGCCGGCCTCCCCCGGGACGCCGAAGCTCGCGAAGTCGTCGACGTGCAGCACCCGCACCTTCGCGCCGTGCGTGCGCGCGAGGAAGAGCGCGTAGCGCAGCGCCTCCTCCGCGCCGAGCGAGAAGTCGACGGGGCACAGGATCGTCCTCAGCTCGGGGTCGGCCACACCATCGAGATACGCACCCGCTCCGCGCAGGCCAACCGAGCGGCTCAGGCGGGACGCAGGCCCGCGGCCAGCAGGTGCGCGCGGAGCTCGGATCCGTCGGCGTCGAGCGCCTGCCGCGTGCGGCGGTAGCCGTCCTCGAGGATGGCGCGGCGCGCGGCGAAGTTCATCGGGCTGTACATGAAGACCGTGGCGTCGTCGGGCGCGGGCTCGAGCAGGAGCAGCTCCGTGTCCGGGTGGTCCAGCTCGTACTGGCGGATGCCCTCGAGCAGGCGGGCCTCGCTGCGGAGGCGCCAGGCCTGGCTGTTGACCCAGATGAGGCCCTTGTCGCGCACGCGCCGCCCGGGGCCGTGGCCGGTGGGCACCCCGGGGCTGTCCTGGCTGGCCCGGACGGGGACCATCGGGTTGATGATCAGGACGACGGAGCAGCCCGCGTTGGCGGCCAGGTCGGCGTGCGCCACGTCGCCCATGCCGCCGTCGATGAAGTCGCGCCCGTCGACGCGCACGGGGGCGAAGAGCACCGGGATCGCGCTCGAGGCGCAGATGGCCCGGCTGATCGGCACGTTCGACAGCTCCCCGTCGCCGAAGACCGCGCGCTCGCCCCGGTCGAGGTCGTTGGCGACGAGGAAGAGGGTGCGGGGCAGCTCGTCGAAGTCCTGCGGGATCTGGCGGCGCGCCATGAACGCCTCCAGGAAGCGCTCGTAGGGATCGAGGGTGAAGATGCCGGCCGGGAGCGAGTCCCAGAACCGGTCCAGCTCGTTCCACACGTCCAGCTCGAGGGGGCTCGAGGCGGCGCTGGAGACGAAGCGTCGCGCGGCGCCGACCACGCTGGAGGCGACGCGGCGCCACTCCTTGGCGTCGAGGCGCAGGAGGTGGTTGCGCTTGAGGTTGAAGAAGTCGTCGGCCGGGTCGAGGAGCGCGCGGTAGAGCCGGAGCGCGGAGTGGCCGCCCGCGAGGACCGCGGCGAGCGTCGCGCCGCTCGAGCTGCCGACGTAGACGTCGAAGTCCGCGGCGCTGAAGCCCTCGAAGGACTCCTCGAGCGCGGCGAGGCAGCCCACCTCGTACATGACGCCCGTGATGCCCCCGCCGCCGAGGCAGAGCCCCATCTTCGCGCGCTCGCCGGGCTCTCGTTCAATCACCGTCACCGCTGCTCAGCCGGGCGATCGCCATCACGCTCGCGGCGGCCACGACGGCGCCGCCGAGCGCCAGCGTCAGGGGCAGATGGTACACGTCTTCCCCGACCGTGTTGAAGCCCTCGATGCGCACCACGCTCACCGGCAGCAGCACGGGCACCGCGTTGAACGCGCCGTGCATCGCGACGCACGGCAGGATCGAGTCGGTGCGCTGCCGCACGTACCCGAGCACGAGCCCGGCGATGAAGACCATCGCGATCAGGGCCGGCGCGCCGTGGATCACCGCGAAGAGCGCCGCGCTCAGGACCAGGCCCGCGCGATCGCCGTAGCGGCGGGAGAGCCCCGGCAGCATCAGCCCACGGAAGAGCAGCTCCTCGCCGATGGCGGGCGCGGCCACGATGGTCAGCGGCACGAGCAGGGCGTCGCTCACCGAGTCGATGCGGACCGCGCGCTGCAACATCATCTGCTGCTCGACGCTCATCGCGGCCGCGCCGCCCACGTCGACGATGAGGTTCACCAGCTCCCGGAGCGGGAACTGGAGCGCGAGGCCGCCGATGATGGCGAAGAAGATCAGGGCGCGCGGGACCGGCGTGATGTCGAGCGCCTCGCGGTAGGTCAGCTCCTTGCCCCACGCGCCGGCGGTGCCCACCCCGGTCGCCACCAGGAGCCCGGTCAAGAGGGAGAGCTGCAGGACCACGGGCTCCACCCAGGTCGCGTCGAGCGCGGCGCCGAAGGGCACCCCGGAGAGCAACGCTTGCAGGCCCGCGGACAGGCTGAGCGCGCCCATGGCGACGGCCACCACGACGAAGAGCAGCCCGAGCGCGCCGAGCAGCGAGACGGCGCCGCGAGGACCGAGGAGCATGGCGTCGCTGTACGCTGTTTCGCGCGCCCTCGCCATGTCCGCGCATCACGTGAGGAAATGGAGGATCCGGGCTACGCTCCGGCGGACCCGGCGAGTGGCGCCGGGTGACCTGGAGACCCATGGCCCAAGCTTCTCGCGTCCTGACCTTTTCGTTGTGCCTCCTCTGCCTCGCGTGCGGAGGCCCCGCGACCGGGGCGCGGCACGGAGGGCAGGCTGGCCAGCCCCCCGAGGTCACCGCCGAGACCTTTCACGAGGTCGAGCGCGCGTACTGGCGCATGGAGCCCGACGACCCGTCCCGGGTCGCGTGGCGCGACGCGCTCGTCCGCCACCTCTCGCGCGAGTCGGAGGACATCCTCGAGGGAGGCGACTACGACGCGGTGGTCGAGCACCTCGCGGACCTCGCCGGGCTGCTGACGCCGGCCGACGTGGGTGAGGGGCGCGTGCCGGCCGAGGTCGCGCCGCTCGCGCGCTGGGTCGTCGAGCGCGGCTCGCCGCGGGGCGACGAGGGCCGCGTGATGGGGGCGCTGCTGCTCCTGCACGCGATCGGCGAAGAGGGCAGCGAGGCGGAGCGGGAGCAGGTCGCGCGCTGGGGTCGCGACGCGCGCGCCGGCATCGAGAACCCGCTCGAGCGCTACGGCGACCTGATCCAGGTCTGGGAGCAGCACGAGGAGATCGCGCCCGCGCCCGAGGTCCTGACCACGCTCGCCCGCCTCTACGTGGAGCAGCGTGACGCGCTCATCGGCGCCTTCGGTCCCGAGGGCCAGGGCTCGCGCACGCCCGGGCGGCTCAGCTTCCAGCAGCTCCGGCTCGCGCCGCTCCTCGTGCAGCGCGCGCCCCTCGACGTGGCCGCGGTCTATCTGCGGCACGGCGACCTCGAGCGCGCCATCGAGCACGTCGAGCGCATGGGCGATCAGAGCGGCGTGGAGCAGCGCTTGCTCCAGCTGCTCGAGAGCGCGCGCGAGAACAACGACCGCGGCGCGACCTCGCTCTCGGAGCTCGCGCAGGGCTTCGTCCGCGCCCGCCCCAACGTCTCGGAGGCGATCTGTCGCCTCGGCATCCGCCGCTTCCCCGACGACGCGCGCTTCCCGGTCTGCCTCGCGCGCGTCGCGCTCGAGCAGAGCGAGGTCGGCGCGGCGACGGCCTGGTACGCGGAGGCGGTGCAGCTCGCGCCCGACGACCGCGAGGTCTACGACGAGGCGCTCGGGCAGCTCGACACGATGATGGAGGAGGGCCTGTTCGAGGCCGACGTCAGCCAGAGCCGGGTCATCGCCCGCCACGCGCTCGAGATCCTCGAGGAGCGTCAGCGCCGCTGGCCGGACCGCGCGCCTTCGGTGGACCGGAGCGAGATCCTGCTCCAGCTCGGGCGCGCCGAGATGAGCGCGGGCAACGTGGCCGAGGCGCGCGAGCGGCTCGAGGCCAGCCTCGCCGCGGACGAGACGCGAGAGGCGCACGTGCAGCTCGGGCTCCTGCTCGCGCGGGTCGGTCAGGGAGACGAGGCGGCGCGTCACCTGCGGGCGGCGCTCGACCTCGTCCAGGAGACGGGGGCCGAGGGCGCGGCGGCGCGCGCGGAGCTGCTCGAGCAGCTCGGCGACGCGCAGCGCATCGCGGGCGAGCAGCGGCAGGCCGAGCGCATGTACCGCCAGTCCCTCGCGCTCTGGAACGATCTGATCGAGCAGGTCCGCGGGCCGCGCCGCTCGGTCGTCGAGGTGCGCCGCGGCGTCCTGCACAGCCGGCTCGGCAACACGGAGGCGGCGATGGAAGCCTTCGGCCACGCCATGGACGCGGCGCCGAGCTGGCGTGAGCCCTACGCGGCCATCCTCGCCCACCTCGTGGTGAGCCAGCCCAACCTCGAGCTCGCCCAGCAGGTGCTGCGGCGCGCGAACTACCAGCTGACCCTCGAGCCGCAGTGGAAGGTCTACTTCGCGCTCTGGGTCCAGGCGATCGCCGCGCGCGCCGCGAGCGAGCCGGAGCGTGAGGTCGGCGTCCTGCTCCGCGAGCTGTCCAACGGCGACGGATGGAGCGCGCGCCTCGCGGCCTACGCGCGCGGCGAGCTGCCCTACGGCGAGCTGGTCGAGGCGGCCGACGACGACGGCGAGCGCACCGAGGCCGCCTTCTACGAGGGCACGCGTCGCCTCGGCGCGGGCGACGTCGCCGGCGCGCGCGAGCTGTTCCAGAGCGTGCTCGAGTCCGGCATGGTCAGCTTCTACGAGTACGCCATGGCGCAAGAGCTCCTCGTCGCGCTGCCGAGCGCCGAGGGCACTGTTGCTGAGCAATAGGTCGCCGAGCAGTAGGCTCAGACCCGCCGCTCGACCAGCCCGCGCGTGGGATCCTCGCTCTGCTCGCGGTCGTTGCGCCACATGATCACCAGCCCCGTCAGCGCGCTGAGCAGCATCAGCGCGTTGGTCGCCACGAAGACGGGATCGCGCTGCACGACGGCGTAGATCAGGAAGCCCGTGCTCGCGACGATCTGCCCGATGAAGAGCAAGGGCGAGACGCCGTCGTTGCTGCGGCAGCGCCACTGCTTGAAGGTCTGCGCGCCGATCGTCAGCAGCAGGACGACGCCGGCGGCCCACCCGACCACCTGACCCGTCACCTCAGGCCGCCTTCTCGTCCTTCTTCTGCTTCGGCTTCTCGGCGCGGTACTGCTTCGCCATCTGCTTCGCCTGCGCGTCCGAGAGGGCCTTGCCCGCGAGCTGGAAGACCTCCTGCTCCTCCTCGTCCATGTGATGGCGCAGCGCCTCGGCGAGGGTGTGGAAGCGGTTGAGCCAGCCGGTGCTGCTCATGTCCTTGTTCGACAGCTCCTCGAGGATGTCCTCGGCCTCGTTGTGCTCCTCGACCGAGTGACCTGCCTTGTCGCGCGTGAGCTCGTCCGCGAGCAGCGTCGAGTAGAAGACGCGCTCCTCGACCGCGGTGTGCGCGCGGGCCTCGATCGTCAGCCGCTCGAAGAGCTCCTGGCGTCCCTGAGAGTCCCCGTGGGTCTTCTCGATGAGGTCGATGAGGGTGCGCTGCTTCTGGTGTTCCTCGCGCAGCACGTCGTAGATGTTCTCGGCCATGGGTTCTCGGTTCCTTTCTTCGAACGAGAACCCTGTCGCACCTCGCGTGCCTGACCCCCGCGCCCCCCGGATCCGCCCCCCGGACCGTGTCGCCTCGCCCCGCCCATGGCGGTTCGCCCCCCCGACGCGCGCGGAGACGCTCAGTCGAGCGAGCGGCAGTCGCGCTGGACGCGCCAGACGCCGCGGGCGTACTGGCCGTTCGGGGCCGCGCGTCGGTAGCGCTGCGCGTAGTCGCAGATGGGGCGCGTGACCTGCTCTTCGCGGATCGAGAGCAGAGCGAGCGGGCGCGAGCTGGGGTGACGGCCGACGAGCGCGGTCTGGAGCGCCTCGGTCGCGTCCTCTTCGCGGTCCGCGAGCATCTCCGCGCGCACCAGGTACGCCTCGCTGTTGCGGCGGTCGATCTCGAGCGCTTGGGTCAGCTCGCGCTCGGCCACGGTGCGGTTCGAGTCGGCCAGCGCGAGCCGCGCGAGCACGGCGTGGAGCTGAGCGCGGGTGGCGGGCTCGAGGGTCGACTCGTCGAGGCCCTCCGTGAGGTTCTCCAGCGTGGCCTGGGCCGGGTTGCTGGCGCGCATGCGGATCTGCGCGAGCGCGCGGGCGAGGACCGCCTCGGTGCCGCCCTCCTCCGTGCCGACCAGGCGCTGGAAGGTACGGACCGCCTGCGAGTACTGCTCGGCCTGCATGTAGAGCCAGCCGAGCGCCATCGTCAGCTCCGCGTCGCGCGAGTGATCGTCGAGCGCCTCACGCACCTCGCGCACGCCGCTCTGCCCCGCGATCTCCATCATCAGCAGCCGCCCACGGAGGCGCTCCACGCGGAGCGAGCTGATCTCCGCCGCGTCGATCCGATCGAGGATCTGCCGACCCTCGGCCGCGCGGAAGTCGAGGATGTCGAGCTCCAGGCGCCCGACCAGCGCCGCGGGGTGACTCTCGGCCAGCGCCAGCGAGCGGTCGAAGGCCTCGCGGGCGACCTCGAGCCGCTCGAGGTGACGGGCCGCGCGGCCGCGGTCGGCGTGGAGATCGGCGTCGTCGTCTTCGATGCGCAGGGCGGTGTCGAGGGTGGCGAGCGCCTCCTCCCACTGCTCGAGCGCCATCTCCACGTGCGCCTTCGCCGCGAGCAGCCGCACGTCGCGCGGGTGCCGCTCGAGCGCCGGCGTCACGAGCGCCATCGCCTCCTCGGCGTGCTCCTCTCCGAGCTGCGCCTCGACGGCGACCGGGACCACGTCCGGGTGATTCGGGTGCGCGGTGAGCAGCGGGCTCGACAGCTCCACGGCCCGCGCCGCGTTGCCTCACTGGGTGTGCAGATTGTGAGACACAAAATGAATTACTGAATGATTGATTGATTGGAAGCATAATGTTGATTGTAGAGTGATTGATAGTATAATGATCG
>JAOYNT010002351.1:0-16871 GCA_037575995.1 Lingulaulax polyedra | reverse complement strand
CTCCGAGTCCGCCTCCGAGTCCGCCTCCGAGTCCGCCTCCGAGTCCGCCTCCGAGTCCGCCTCCGAGTCCGCCTCCGAGTCCGCCTCCGCCTCCGCCTCCGCGAGCGCACCGAGACGGCGCGCGGCGCCTCGCGTGCGGCTTCGGCACGCTCCCGCCTCCTCGACCGCGTCCCGGTGTCGAAGCCGGCGGGGACACGAGCGCGGCTCCGCGGGACGAGCGGGACGATGGCGAGCCTCCCGACCAAACCGGCGACGAGTAGGGTGGCGCTCACGGGCGCGCGCCGCGGAGCTCACACGCGGCGAGGTCGATCACGCGCGGCTCTCCGTCCTCGCTCTCGCACCGGACTCGCTCCAGGAAGCCGTCGAAGTCGGAGTCGGTGAGGACGACACGACGCGCTCCTCCGTGGAAGACCATGCGCTCGTAGATCCCGTCGGCGTCGGCGTCGCGCGTCTCGTAGATCGATCGGCCTCCGGACGAGACGCGCAGCTCCTCGAAGTGCCCGTCGCCATCCCGGTCGCGACCCTCGCTGCGCCCGCCGCGGGCATCGCGGTACACGTACCGCTCGGGGCTGCCATCGGCGTCGTCGTCGAAGTGCTCCCAGTCGAGGCGACCCGCGCGCTGGACGATCCTCTCGGACACGCCGTCTCCGTCGCGGTCGAATCCCTCGTGGGTCGGCCGACCGCGCCTGTCGAAGGTCACCCAGCGCGTGACCCATTCGCCGCCCTCGGAGAGCGTGTAGGACGTCCGGACCTCACCGCCGGGCCAGTACTCGGTGAGCGGCGGCGCGTCGCGGTCCTGGACACGTCGCAAAAGGTAGAGGTTGGCGGCGAGGCTCACCCCGAGCAGCGCAGCCATCACCAGCGGCGCCGCGGTGATGCGACGCCTCGGCGTCGACGGCGGCTCGTGGCCCGCCCAGCTCGCGAGAATCCTCTCTGCGCCCTCGAGGTCCTCGGGCGCGACGTGGACCGCGAACCTGACCATGCCCTCACGACCGAGGGTGGCCGAGACCCCGCCGCGCTCGAGCGCCTCGAGCAGCGCCTGCGCCTCGTTCTCGTCCTCTGGCGCGAAGAGGAACGTGCGATCGTTCGGCACGGCGACCTCCGAGGCGAGAGTATCTCACGCGGGAGCCGACGACGGGACACCACCGCGGTCGCGGCGGCCGCCTCGGTTCCCGACTCGGGGGCCGGGATGGCCGCACCTCAGCCGCCCCGGTTCACCGCGGACCACCCGTTCCTGTTCCTGATCCGCGACACGCACACCGGGAGCATCCTGTTCCTGGGTCGAGTGAACGACCCGCGGACGTGAGGAGCGCGGCGCGGGCGCTGAGCCCGCTCACCGTGGGCAGGCGCCGCCGTCTCCCATGGCGCAAGCATCGTGGAAGAGGCGCCCGCCGGTCCCGGGGTCCGCTGCCACCCCGCGGCCGGAGTACAGCATGATGCCCTGGAAGCGGCAGGCGACGGCGTGGCCCGCGGCGCACGCGCGCTCGAGGCGGGGATAGGCGGCGGCGTCACGCTCGGCTTCGTAGTCGGGGGCCGCGAGCTGCACGCAGGGGTCGGGGTCACCGCCCTCGCAGGCGCGCACGAGGAGGCGCCGGCGTTGGGCGCCCTCCGGCTCGAGGCTCGCCAGCGCCCCGCACGCGGCGGCGTGCCCTCCCTCGCACGCGTGGTCGAGGAGCGCGCGCGCGTGGACCTCGCTTCGCTCGACCCCGAGCCCCGCCTCGAACGCGCGACCGAGCCGGTAGCAGGCGCGCGGGAGGCCCCCCGCGCACGCGCGGCGGAGGAGCGCGATGCCCTCGGAGGGCGATCGCTCGAGCGCGTGCCCCACGAGCAGACGCGCACCCATGCGATCGCAGGCCTCCATGGAGCCGCCCTCGCACTCGCGCTCGAGGGCGCCGTTGGTGTCGTCGGCCGCGCTCGGCTCGGCCTCGATGGCGCGGCGATACACGGCGGCGAGGCCGCACGCGCGAGCTCCGTGGTCGAGCTGGCACGCCCGGCCGAAGAGCTCCGCTCCGCGCTGCGCCGCGTCAGGGCCTGGGTCGAGGAGCAAGAGGTTGTCGGCGGCGTACTCGCAGCCACGCCCGTGGGCGGCGCGGCACGCCCGCTCGAAGAACGGGATCGACGCCCGCAACCCCTCCTGCCCCTCGCCGGCGCGCTCGGCGCGGACCCCGAGCTGCAGGCAGCTGCCGCCGTGCTCGGCGTCGCAGCTCCGCGTCCAGATCGCTTCGGCGCGCGCCTCGTCCGCGTCTCCCCCCTGGCCGCGGGCGAGGAGGTGCGCGAAGCCCCAGCACGCCTCTCGCTCGCCGCCCTCGCACCAGGACTCCAGCCGCGCGCGGGCCTCGGCGGCCGTCGCCTCTTCGCCCGCCGCGTCGAGCGCCTCCGACACGCAGCGCGCAGGATCCTCGCCCGGGCACCCCTGGGCGCTGGCCACGCCTGGGAGCACGACCAGCGCCGCCACGACGAGCGCGCGGGTCACCGCTCACCTCGAGGGGGCGCGCCGGTGAAGCCGACCGGGACGTACAGCGGCCCGGGGTGATACGCGTCGAGGAAGAGCACGACCGGGTCGCCGAGGCCCTCGTAGTGCACGAGGAGCGCGTCGAGCAGCCCGCCCTCCGGCATGGGGCAGCAGCTGCCGAGGCGCTCGAACCGGATGGGCTGCCCCTGTGGTCCCCAGAGCCCGCGGAGGTACCGCTCCTCGTGGTAGCCCGACACGCCGCCCACCCGGATGGGGTTGGCCTGCGTGTAGCCGTAGGTCGGGTCGTCGGTGGGCGTGACCACGATCACGGGACCTTGCCCACCCACGCCGCTCTCGCCACAGGGGATGGTGCACCCCCCGGAGCGCGTGGCCGAGCCGACCCGGAACCCCTCGGGCTGCGCGGACTCGGGCACCTCGGCGGCGGCCAGCGCGGCCTCGACCGGGCTCGGGGCGATCTCACCCCCCGCGCTGTCATCCTGCCCGCGCGTCGATGAGGCGGGGCTCCCTCCACACGCCGCCGCGAGCGCCGCGGCGACGGGGAGCGCAAGTCCATGGGCGCTCCATCGCATGTGTCATTTCCTCCGACGGTGAGTCTACCGGAGAGCTGACACACGCAGGGGCAACTCATTGGCAACGTCGTGCCGATCGAGGAGCAGGGGGCTCGCGCGCGACGCGCCTCGACGCCGCCCGTCTACCGGCCGAGCACCGGCTCGAGGCGCTCGAGGCTCCGCAGCACGTCGTCGAAGAGCGTCCACGCCGAGACCTCGTCGGCCGCCGCCATCGCGAGCCCGCTCGCGCGCGCCTCCGTCAGGGCGACCCGGACCCCTTCGACCCGACCGTCGACGAGCTGCGCGAGGAGGAGCTCTTCGATCTCACCCATTCCCCGAGAGTACGTACCTCGCGCGCCTCAGGGCACGGGCGCGGAGAGGTCGTCGTCGTAGGGTTGGTTCAACACGTGCTGGTAGGATCCCCAGCTCAAGGGATCGACGACCGAGGGGTCGTGGTCGCCGTCGACGATCCGGATCTCGTCCACGTAGACCCGGGCGTCGTCCTGGCGCGGGGAGCCGTACATGTCGAACATGATGATCTCGTACGTGTGCGCCGGGTTCTCGTAGGCGTAGCCGAGGGGGCGGTCGTCGACGCGGAAGTGCATGGCGAGCGGGTCCCTGCCCGTCGCGGACCAGACCTCGACGAGGCCGTTCTCCCCCGAGTCGAAGTTGTTGAAGCGGGTCTTGACGACCCATCGAACCCACTGACCAGCGCGTACCCCGCCGGGGATCGCCTCGAAGGTGTTGAGCCGCTCGCCGCCGGGGCGGTTGTCGCGCAGCGCGAACTGAAGGTCCGTGTCGTTGGCGCGAAGCATGCTCAGCGCCGGGTTGTTGGTCGTGCCGTAGCCCGCGCGAGCTGGGTTGCTGTTGTGGTACTGCATCATGAGCTGGAACCCACCGCCGCTGAGATCCGCGCTCGCGTGCTCGATGCGCATCGCGAAGCCGACCATGTGCGTGTCGCCCTGATGGAACAGCCGGCTCAGCGGCGGGTCCGCGTTCACGTCGCCGACCATCTCGAGATCGGTGCGGAAGGTCGACCGCGAGCCCCAGGGCTGCATCGTCAGCAAGACCGAGCGGCCCCCGCGGTAGGCGATGTCGGTGGCGACGTCCGGGACGTTGATCCCCGTGGCCCCGCGCACGAACGCGTCGGGCACGCGGTCGCGGCCGGTGGCGGCGTCCTGCCAGTTGAAGATCACGCGGTCCGAGTCCGACCAGCCGTTCGTCCCGTCCGGCTGCTCGAAGGTGATCTCGCGCACGAGCGGCACGCTCGGGTTCACGACGGGGCCCGTGTCTCCCGCGTCGACGGGGGCCGCCGCGTCGGGCGCCTCCGCGTCCGTCGGTGAGGCGCCGTCCAGCGGTGACGAGGCGTCGCGGGCCGCTGCGTCCGTCGCGCCGCCGTCCAGTCCCGCGTCGGAGTCGCCGTCGCAGCCGATCGTACCGAGCAACAGGAGCGCGTAGGAGAGGTACCGCATCGCGCGACGGTAGCGCTGCTGGTGGGCCCTCGGCGGCGCAGAATCGTACAGCGTGCAGCGCGGCGTCCGAAACGAATCGCCCGAGCCGCTCAGCGCAGGCGGTCGAAGTCCCCCGCAGCGTAGGCGAGGTAGATCTCGAACGCGGTGTTTCCGGCGTCTGTCGACGGAGCTCGCGCCGAGCGGGGCCAGACCCGGACGCTGTTCACGGTGTCCCAGAGCCGCCTCGCTCAGTTCGAAGGCCAGCCGCGGCGTTCGAACCGAGCGCGCCCAGTTCAAACGCTAGCCGCAGCGTTCGAACCGTGCGCGCGCAGTCCAGTTGATAGAGCGAATCAACTGGACTGCGCACGCACAGCTCAGTTGATTCCGACTCGCAACTGGACTGCGCACGCACAGTTCAGTTGATTCCGATTCGCAACTGGACTGCGCACGCACAGTTCAGTTGATTCCGACTCGCAACTGGACTGCGCACGTACAGTTTCAAACGTCGCGGCTGGCGTTTCGACTGCGCCCACGCAGTTTGGTGGGCGGCCGCGCTCGATCGCGAGGCGAGCTCCAGAGCCGCGACCGGGCGCGCGGCGCCGATGCAGCGCTCGATCGCCGAGCTCGTGGCCACGGAGCGGGACGACGAGGGCGCGGCCCATCTGATCCGACGCGATCCCGACCCCACGCAGGGGCCGGGCTGACGTGACCACGGGTGCCCCCGCCCCGCCGCCCGTCCGGCTCGGCTGGCGCCGAGCCCCGGCGTGCCGACTTGGCTGACACGCGGTCCGGCTCGTCAGGGGCTGAGGACGGAGGTAACTACGGGCATGACCAAGCGGAGCAGGCGGGAATTCCTCAGGACGGTGGTGGTCTCGGCGGGCGCGGCCTCGATGGGGTCGAGCGTGCTGGTGGCGTGCGGCGACGACACGCCAGCCCGGCCGACGGCGGAGGTGTTCCCGCAGTCGGTCGCGAGCGGGGATCCACGGGCCGACTCGATCGTGCTCTGGACGCGAGCGGTCCCGGAGGACGAGACCACGGACGCGATGGTCACGCTCGAGGTCGGGACGGACGCGGAGCTGACCAGCCTGCTCACGCTGGACGTGTCCGCGCTGAGCGCGCGGGCCGATCACGACCACTGCGTGCGGGTGAAGGTCACCGGGCTGAGCGCGGGCACGACGTACTGGTATCGGTTCGTCTCCGAGGGCACGCCGACGAACACGGGGCGCTTCCGGACGGCGGCCGCGGCGGACGCGGACGTGCCCGTGCGGCTCGCGCTGCTCAGCTGCCAGGACCGGGTGGGGCGCTACTACAACACCCTGCTCCGCCTGCTCGACGACGCGCACGACGACCTCGACTTCGTGGTGCACGTCGGCGACTACGTCTACGAGACGACCGGCGACCCGGGCTTCATGATGACCGACTCCGGGCGCGGGGTCGGGCTGCGCGCGCCGGAGGAGGCGATCCAGATGGGGAGCGGCGGCGGCGAGTTCTTCGCCGCGCGGTCCGTCAGCAACTATCGCGATCTCTACCGCGCGTATCGGTCGGACGAGATCCTCCAGCGCGTGCACGAGAAGTTCGCGTTCGTCTGCACCTGGGACGACCACGAGTTCAGCGACGACTGCTGGGGCGCCAACGGGACGTACACCGACGGCGTGCTCGACGAGCTCGACGTGGAGCGGCGCGTGAACAGCGAGCAGGTGTACCTCGAGTACATGCCCATCGCGCGGGACGCGGACGGAGACGGCGCGCAGCAGGTCGACAGGGCGAGCCTGTACCCGGACAACACGATCTACCGCGACTTCCGCTTCGGCCGGCACGTCACGATGGCGGTCACCGACTACCGCAGCTTCCGGCCCGACCACCCGACGCCGGAGGACGCGTTCCCGGGCAAGGTGCTGCTCGACGAGGCGCAGACCCGCGCGGTGCTCGCGCGGCAGGAGGCCGACGGGGAGCTGCCCGACGGCGTCGACGCGGCCATGGCCTTCGACCGCGGCGGCTTCCGCACCTACGTCGACCTCGAGGACGCGGCGTTCGCCGACCACAAGCAGGCGCTGACGATCCTGCTCACGGGCGGCTACGCGGCGGAGGGCATCGACATGGAGCGCGCGCAGGCGCTCGCGGTGCAGTACGCGGCGGGCGCGGTGGACGCGGAGATCCTCCAGGCGACGATCGACGCGGGGCGCGACGCGCTGCCGGCCGAGCTGCAGTCGGTGAGCGACGTCGACCCGGAGGACCCCACCCTCGAGCGCGGCGTGCCGTACGCGCTGACCGGCAAGACCGGGCTCGTCGGCCAGCTCGGCGCGCGCTACCTGGTGGTGCAGCGCACCTACGACCTCGTGCAGGCGCACCGCGCGCGGATCGAAGGCGAGACGAGCTTCGACGACGTGCTCGGCGCCGACCAGGAGGCCTGGCTGCGCGAGGTCCTCTCGGGCTCGGACGCGACCTGGAACGTGGTCGCCAACTCGGTCTGCAACACGAGCCTCGTCCTGGACCTGAGCGGCTTCGCGGGCGGGCTGCCGCCGGGCCTGCCGGCCGAGCGCTTCTACCTCAACGTCGACCAGTGGGACGGCTTCCCCGAGCGGCGGCGCAAGCTGATGGACGAGGTCTATCGGCCCGCGAACGCGGTGCTGCTCGCGGGCGACATCCACGCCGGCTACGGCTCCGACTTCGGCGCCGACGCGGAGGGCAACCGCGTAGTCGAGGTCACCACGTCGAGCGTCTCGAGCGGGACCTTCCGCGAGCTGCTCTACAACACGGGCAGCCGCAACGAGGCCATCGCGGGCAGCGGGCTGCTCGACCCCGTGACCGAGGCGATCGACAACTTCATGCAGATGGCCTTCGAGCCGCTGAAGGTCGCGCACAGCAACAAGAACGGCGTCACCGTGCTCACCTTCGACGCGGGCCAGCTGCGGGTCGACTGGCACCTCATCCCCGAGGAGCGCGTGAGCGAGAGCTTCTACGAGCGCCCCGAGGCCATCGAGTGGATCGTGACGAGCTGGACGGTCGAGAAGGACGCCGGCCGGAACGGCCCGTTGACCGAGGTCTGAAAGGCCCCAAGCTCCGGCCGTGGACGCGCTGGAAGCACCCTACGAGCGCCTCGGCGAGGAGGGCGTACGCCGCCTCGTCGACCGCTTCTACGATCGCATGGACACCCTGCCCGAGGCGGCGGAGGTCCGCGCGATGCACCCGCGCGACCTGCGCGGCTCGCGCGAGAAGCTCTTCTGGTTCCTGAGCGGCTGGCTCGGCGGCCCGCCGCTCTACGTCGAGAAGAAGGGCCACCCGCGCCTGCGCGCCCGCCACCTGCCGTTCGCCATCGACGATGCGGCCCGCGACCAGTGGATGCTCTGCATGCGCCAGGCGCTCGCCGAGGTGGTCGAAGACGCCGAGCTGTCCGCGTACCTCGAGCGCCAGCTCGGCCGGGTCGCCGACCACATGCGGAACCGGTAGGGCCGGCCCGCCCCGGCTCGCCGCATGTCGTCTGGCTCGGCGGTAGCGGCACTCGCAGAACGCGCTTCGTGTAGAGCCGCTTCAGCTCGACGAGACAGGCCGCGGTCCGGTCTCCGAGTCGGGGGAGCTGCCCGTGCGACGACACGCGGACCGTTTGCTCGCGTTGGGTTGCACACGTTGCGTGCGCATTGCTTCGCTTCCTTCTGAAAGAGGGGAGCCAAATGGCATCCGAATTCGATCCGCTCGTCTACACCCGAGGCCCCATCCTCGACGTCCCGTCGGCCTACGCGCTGGCCGTCGCCATCCTGTCCGCCGTGCTCGAGGGCTCCGCGCGCGGCGAGGGCATCCGGGCGGCCGCGCAGGCGCTGCGCGAGAGGCTCGTCCGCCTGCGAGACGCCTGGACCGCCAACGTCAGCCACGTGAGCATCGACCGCAGGCCCGTCGACAACGTGGCCGACGCGTCTTGACCCTCTCGAGGATGGTTTCGACCAGCTCGGGCAGGGTGAACACCCTCTCGGGGTTGGTTTCGAAGAGGTCGAGATCACCCTTTGCACGTGGGAGTTGGTTGCCGCCATGGCGTGAGCGCCCAGGAAGAGCTGGAGCTGATCGGTGAGGTCCCCGTCGTTCACCAACCGCGAGATCCGCCCCATGGCGGCGCTCAGAGCGGCCGCACCGTGGGCAGGGCGCCGCCGATGCTGCCGGTGCGGAATCGAAGACGGCCCGCGTCGAGCGCATCGCGGAGCGCAGCGATGTCGCCGCGGAAGAGAGCGTCTCCATCGAGGACCGCGCAGCCGAGCTGCTCGACCGGCAGCGCATCCACGAGAGCGCGCGCGTCCGCGAGCGCATCACGCCACTGCTGGGCCAGCGTGGCCGCGTCCGGAGGAGGGCCGTCGAAGGAGAGCGACGTGATCTCGTCGTGGGTGTAGCGAGCCGTGCGCGCGGCTTGCTCCAGGATGAAGCCCGGTCCGAGGCCGGCGTCTTTCCCCGTCGCGGCCCACACCAGGCAGCCGAGCGGCGTCAGTCGCTCGTGACACGTCAGGATGTCGACCCAGTCCCGCACCTCGACACGACCGACCAGCGCGAGGACCTTGTTCGTCGCCAGGTCGAACGGGTGCAGTGTCAGCCCGAGGGTGGGGTGAGTCATGAGAGGAAAGAAGCGATACGCGCTCTCTCGAACCCATTGGACGACCACCGCGCCGTGGGTCTGATCGCGGACGACGACCTCGACGAAGCCTCGCAGCTCGCGAACGGGCTCGACGTCGAAGCCGCGTGCCACGAGCGACGCGCGATCGGACGAAGAGGCCTCGGCGACGGCCTCCTCGGTCGAGTGGAAGAGGTCGATGTCCGCCGACACTCGCCTACCACCGAGGAGCTCGTTGAGCGCCACGCCGCCCGCGACGTGCGACTCGCCCCCCGCGATCCGGCGCTCGGCTAGAACCCCGCAGACGAGTCTCTGGAGCTCGGTGAGAGCCATCGCTTCAGCTCCGTGGCGCGGGCGAACGCCGCGCGGTCGCCGTGGCGGCGGATGGACTCGAGGACGCGCGCGCGCTCCTCGTCGTTCGACGGGTACCAGTCGGCTCTCAGAGCCCAGAGACACCGGGCGCGCTGCTCGTCGATGAACGCGTCCACCGCGTCGATCCAGCGCTGTCTCGGCATCACCACGTGGTCAGTGTAGCTCCGTCGGGCCCGGCCGAGCACTCGGCGAACCCGGGCACGGGTCCCTACCACGGGTGGGCAATGAGTGGATCGACGTCTACCGCTTCTCGACCGGCCGACGGGTCTACGCCCTCGCTCGGTGGTCGCGACGTCGAACGCGTCACTCGGCGACGATGCGGTCATGTCGCGCGACGAGAAGCACGTCCGCGAGCGCACCGCGCCGATCGTCGAGCAGAACGAGCGGGTGCGCGCCCGCCGGTCGCCGCGCAGCGCGCCCGACGTGGAGGTGGATCCGGAGACGGGAGAGGAGCGCCTGGTGACCGAAGACGGGGTGGCGCCCCCCGCCCACGATCCGGCCGAACCCACCGTGGGCTGAGCCAACGTCGGCGTCAGGCGCGGGAGCGTCGGGCGGACCGCTCCGGCTCGACCCCCACGTGAGGGCTCGAGGGGGCGGCCCGATCTGGGCAACTCACGCCGAGCATTTCGAGGAGGAGTGACGGCCGAGTCGCGCGCCGAGGGCCGGGGCGAACGGTCAGAAACGCCGTGGCGAGGTACGACGATGTTGCGCCGTGGAGCACGCGCTCATACGACTCCGCCTCTGGCGCTCGCAGCCAGAAGGGCTGGTCTGCACGCTGATGACGAGGCGCTCCATGAAGAATCGTAGTTTCCTTCTCTTCTCCCTCTGTTGTGTCTCTTGGCTCGCCGCGTGTTCTTCCGACGGGGGCAGCGCCGACGCCGACGCCAGCGCGGGGACGTGCGAGGTCACCGAAGGCGAGGGGTGTTACTGGCTGACGGACGACGGCCGCGCGTGCTGGGTCCCGGCGCCTCCGCCCGACGCGACCACGTTCGAGCGCTGTCGTGACTACGACAGCTGCCGCGAGGGCGGCGGCGAAGAGAGCGGTGGTGGCTGCTACAAGTGGTCGGATGGCTCCGAGGGCGCCCCAGAGCCCTGGCTGTGACGCATGGAGGCGCTCGCGGGCCAGGTGTGCGCCGACCGCGACGTCGCAGAGAGCGAAGCCGAGGCACGTCCGAGCTCGGCGCGGCGTCGGCTCTGCCGGCTTGGCCGCGTCGTCTCCTCAGGTCTTGCTGAGTCGTCGCTCGAGGTGCTCGGCGTCGACCAGGTCTTTGGGACGCCCGGTAGCGCGCTTGCTCTCGATCAGAGCACGGGGCCCGATCACGGGCAGGATGGCGCCTTCGACCCGGACCTCGTCGTGCTCGCCCCAGGCGCGCTCCCACGAGACGCCGGAGAGCTGCGTCAGGATGTCGATCCGCCGCGGGGGCAGGCCGATCTGGTACACGGTGCCTCGCGTCTCGAAATCGTCGGCGGTCACGCCGTGTGCGGCGATGGGTACGCCATAGCGCACCAATGCCTTCAGCACGCGCGGGGCGTTGTCCGCGGTGGGGCGCACGAAGAGGTCGAGGTCACCCGTCGCGCGAGGGAGGCCGTGTGCCGCCATGGCGTGAGCGCCCACGACCAAGAACTCGACCGATTCATCGACGAAGAGCTGGAGCAGATCGGTGAAGTCCTCGTTGAAGCCGGGATACTCACTCATCGCGAGGACGGATCACGCGGCCGGGGGCTTCGTCGCGGGAGTAAGTCGGCAACGGCTGACCCGTCATCGCCCACGCGTCCAGCGCCAGGCGCCACATCATTCCGAGTCGCTCGGCCGCCGTGGTGGACGCCGACAGGTCGTCGTCCGGCTCGTCGCCCAGCGCGTGTCTGCGAACGGGCCACCCCGACCGGGCCGCGGCTCGACGCGCTCTCTCGTCGTCGGTCGATTCGCTCATGCTCTCAGTCTAGCAGCGTGGCCACTCTCGTACCCTCGTCGGAGGGCTTCTTCGCCCGGCGATCGCCTCCCCAGAACCTGGCTTGCCGGAGTCACGGCGGCGGGAGACCGGCCAGGGTTCCGGAACCGCAATCGGCAGCCGTCATGATGTCGAGTGGAGGAGGTGGTCGATGTCCGACGACCACGTGGGTGCGCACCCGCGGGTAGGCAGGCCCCCCACGTGGGTGCCTACCTCCCGGTAAGTAGGCAGGCCCCACGTGGGGGTCGAATCTGGCAAGCGTTCCTGTGTGGACGGGCGGCCGGTCGGGGAGCCGCCCCGACCCCAGCCTGGTCGTTCAGCAGGCCGGAGTCCGGGGGCGAGCTCGTGGGCGACGCAGGTTTCGGTGCTTGCGTTCTGCGGCCGTCGATGGCAACCATCGTTCCATGCGGCAACGCAGTCTGTTGGTGTTGCTTGTGCTCGTGCTCGCCTTCGCGTCGGACGCTCTGGCACAAGAAGTGGACACCGTGCGGCTCCGCTCCGGCGGGATCGTGCGCGGGACCGTGCTCGAGTACGAGCCGGGAGAGGCGGTCGTCCTTCGCACCGTCCTGGGTGAGATTCGCACCGTCGAGGCGGCCGACGTGGCCAGCGTGACCTTGGCCAGTGAGGCAGGGTCGGCGGCCGACCCACCGCTGGAGAGCGAGGCCTCCGATCCCACCTCCCTCGAGCTCGAGACGCCAAGCCCCGCCTCGACCGAGTGGGAGGCGGGAGCGAGCTCGGAGAGCTCCCGTCTCGCCGCGGGCGTCGTCCCTCGGTCATGGTCCGAGCCGCGCGTCTTCGAGCCGCGGGAGGATCGGGCTCCGTGGGACAATCCCCCTCTCCGAACGCTCGGCCAGCCACATGAGCTCGCGTTCGGGCTCCTCGGAGGGCTGGGGGCGTATGTGGGCACCGTGCCCCGGTACTTCATCGACGACGGCAGCCTGCAGGGCGATGTGACGGTGTGGCTGGTGGGGGAGGCGACGGCCGTCTTGCAGATCCCCGGTGTGGTCAACTCACACGCGTGGCGGGTGGAGTTAGGAGTTCAGCTCGGTCCCCCGAGGATGCTGTCGCGAGTCAGCCAGGCCTGGCCCGTTGGGGTCTCCCCCCGTCTTCGGCTCTTGTCGAGCTGGCGCCTCGTCGATGAGTTGAGCTTTCGTCTCGGCGCGGTCGCGGGGGTCGACTTCCTGGGAGATCATCAGATGTTCTTTCCCCTCCAGGGCGCCGTGCAGATCGCCGTCCACCTCCCCGAGCTCGAAGGCCTCGAGCTCGGGGTGAACGTCGACATCGGCGGCGATGTGTTCAGCACGAACCTGGGGAACGTGGACAGCGCCGACGTGAGGCCGCGACTCTACGCGGGGTACATCTTCTGATGCGCTGGATCATGCGAGCCGTTCTGTCGTCGTGCGTCGCCTGTGTGGGGCTGGCCTGCGCCGGCCCACCCGTGGGCACCTTCACGGACGCGGCCTTCTACCCGCTCCGGGACCACTACCGCGTCACGGCGGTCCGGCCGGGGGGGCTGCTGCCCGCCAGGTGGGCGCTCGACAACTATCGGGTGGACGAGTCCGGGCAGATTCGGGAGCCGAAGCGAGGTCGCCAGTACTTCACCCAGTATCGCCTCGACCGGGACGGCGACGGCCGCGTGGACACGCGGGGGCGCACTCCGCTCTACGATCTGCGCTACGAGCACGAGAGCGACGGCAGCGTGATCTGGGTTCGAACGATGCCGACGCCGATGGGCACGGCAGAGCGTTCGCTCGAGGTGATCGCCAACGACTACGTCGATCATGTCGGAGGCGGCAGCTACTTCACGGTCAGCCTCGCAGGGCAAGTCTCGCAGCGGCGCCTCGGCACCCGGGTCGTGGAACAGGGCCCCGTCCGGGTCGGCGGCACGGCCGGGTGGATGACGACCTTCGACGTCCTGGCGCTCGAGCAGCAGGAGGCCAGCCCCGAGTACGCGGGCGACCGAGTGACCGTCGTGTTCATCCGTTCGGAGGCCCTCTGGGGCCCAGGTCAGGCGCCGCAGCACGGCGGCGAGTGGCCGATGCTCCTGGTGCTGGGCTTGGCGGCCCGAGCCGATTGGCACCCGCAGCACGAAGAGACGTTCTACGACCTGCTCCGCCGGGTAGACCTCAACCCGCGGCCTGGCACGGTGCCCCGCTTCTAGTGCGAGATCCATCCCGGTAGAAGGGACCTGGCTTGTCCCGACGCTCCAGGGCGGCGTTGCTCCTCCTCGCCGATGCGGTGCATCGACTCGTCGTCGCGCCTTGCCCTGAAGCGCCGGTCCAGCGCCATCTCCCCTTCTACCGGTCAGATCTCCGCACTAGACGGTCGCGTGACCCCCGGGACACCCGCGGTCGGCCAAGCGCTTGGACGGACTCGGCGCGGCCCACGGTCGCGTCGAGTGGGCTTTGTTCGTGATCTCGGGGGCTTGTGAGGCTGCGCACGAGCGCGATGTACGAACGTTGCGCAATTCGCAACAGCTCTCGCGAAACCGTCGATGGACGGAGTTTGCACACACCGGCATGTTTCTTCGTGAAAGCGCGGTGATGGCCCGCCCGCTCGTCGCTCGGTTCGGCTCCCTCGTGGGGCTCGGAGCGCGAGGCTGGGCTGCGTCGAGCCGCGCGAGAGGAGGGTGCCGTGCGTGGATCGATCCTGACCCTGAGCGTGCTCGTCGTCGGCTGCGCGGCGCAGACCGGCGCGGGACCGGAGGCGGACCTGGCACAGACCGGCGACGGCGCCCTGAGCTGGGAGGCGTTCCTCGAGACGGTCGAGCGCGACCCGGCCGATCCGGAGGGCTGGATCGTGGACGGGGACGTCCCGATCGAGTCGGACAAGCGGCTCGTGGACTTCTACGAGAGCCTCTTCGGCGGCGAGGGGGCGCTGACGGTGGCGCGCTACGGCGGGCGCGACGCGGTGTGGAGCGGCGCGCAGCGACGCGCGCTGACCTACTGCGTGAGCACGACGTTCGGCAGCCGGCACGGGCAGGTGGTGGCCGCGATGCGGGAGGCGACGGAGGCGTGGGAAGCGGTGGCCGACGTCGACTTCCAGCACGCGAGCGACGAGGACCGCCGCTGCGACGCGAGCAACGGGGCGGTGATCTTCGACGTCCGGCCGGTGCGCGGGGCGAGCTACCTGGCGCGCGCGTTCTTCCCCTACAGCGCGCGCCGCTCGCGCAACGTGCTCGTCAACGACTCGTCCTTCACGGTGCGCGCGCCGCTGTCCCTGGTCGGGATCATGCGCCACGAGCTGGGGCACGTGCTGGGCTTCCGCCACGAGCACACGCGCCCCGAGGCGGGCCGCTGCTACGAGGACGGCAACTGGCGCGGGGTGACGGAGTACGACCGGGCGTCGGTGATGCACTACCCGCACTGCGGCGGGACCGACTCGGCGCTGACGCTGTCCGCGCTGGACGCGGAGGGCGCGGCGGCGCTCTATGGCGCGCCCTCCGGCTCCGCGCCGCCCGCTCCGCCGCCCAGCGCGGGCACGCCCCGGAGCGGGACGGCGGAGGGGTCGGTGAGCGCGGGGCAGACGCAGAGCTACCGCCCCGTCGACGTGCGCGCGGGCAGCACCTTCCGGGTCGCCATGACCGGCAGCGGCGACGCGGATCTCTACGTGCGCTTCGACGCCGCGCCCACCGCGACCGAGTACGACTGTCGGCCCTACCGCGGCGACAGCGCGGAGACGTGTGAGCTCGAGGTGCCCGCGGGCGCGTCGCAGGCGCACTTCCAGGTGCGGGGCTACGCGGCGGCGACGTTCCGCGTCGAGGTCTCGTGGACGGCGCCCTGAGCCCTCACCAGCCGGGCGTGACCTCGCCCGCGTCGGAGATCCGGTAGGGCAGCCAGCAGACGGCGAGCGAGTCGACGGCGAGATCGGACTTGCGAGGGCGGATGAGGCGCTCCTCGATCGCGGGAGGGGCGACGGGCATGGCGCGCAGGGCCTCGAGCTCGTCCTTCGCCTCGGCCTCGAGCGCCCGGAGCTCTCGCTCGAGCTCGCGGAGATCCTCCTCGGCGCGCTGCACGTCGCCGCGCTCGCGGGCCGCGCGGCTGGCGCCCCGGGCCGCGGTGGTGGCGCGGCCGAGCACGCTGCGGCCGAACAGCGCCCCGATCACGCTCGCGCCGACGCTGACCGCGGTGTCCATCTTGCGTGCGTCGTACTGCGCCTCCTCGCGGTCGCGCTTGGACTCGGCGCGCTCGACCCGGGCCTGGAGCTTCTGGATGGCCTCGCCGTGCTTCTCGCGCAGGGCGCCGAGCTCGCGGTCGCGGTCCTCGCGCGCCAGCAGCGTCAGGCGGGCCGCGAAGTCGGCGCGCGGCTCACCCGGCTCCGACCACATTCGCCGCTCGGGGGCGCGGTAGACGGGGACCTGCTGGCTCTTGGCGAGGTAGGTCTTCAGCGCCTTCTCGAGCGCCTTCAGCCCGCCCTTCCTGGTGAGGTGACGCGGGGGCGCGACCCAGCGGCCGTCTTCGGGGGGCTCCTCGCGCAGGCTCAGCTTGGTCGGCTGAAGCAGCTCGCTCCCGGCCCAGGTGTCCCGCGCGCTCGCGGCGAGGGGCGCGAGCACCGACGGCGCGGTCCGCGGCCTCGGATCCCACGGCCAGTTGGAGGATGGTGTCGCCGGAGCGGTTCCAGAGCCCGGCCCCGAGCGACTCTGGAGAAAGCTACCGCACCTCCCGCTCCGTCAAGTCCAACAAAGGCAGCGCCGGTGGGGCCGCCGAGAGCAGCCGGGCCGCCATGCTAAAGCGGGCCAACGAGTTCCGCGGACCGCTGGCGGCTGATGGCAGGAGCCTGATGGGCAAGGCGAAGGCGCCCGCAAGCGACTCGGGTCGCTCCACGCCGTACGATCGGCCATTGGGGCCACCGGAGCCCAAGTCGGATGGCGGCGACTCCTCGGCCACGGACGCCACTGGCACGGCCCAGCTTCTCCAGAAGCTCGCGATCTGCGAGAACGGCGCGCAGTGCAGGCTGCCCAGTCTCTATGCGGCCGCGGAGCTCGCAACCTGCGAGGGTGAGGCCTTGCAGCTCGTCGAGCGCACCGGGCCGACCGGGGACGGGTCTGATGGAAAGCCCACCGCACAGAACCGGCCCGGTGACTTCCTGCGCACGGCGGAGCAGGACCAAGGAGGCACGCTCCACGGGGCCTCGAGGTTTGCACGGAACCCGGCGGACATGGAGAACCAATGCCGCCTCTGCCCGGAATGTGGCGAGCAGTTCTGGCGCGAAAGCGATTTCGCCTATTTGAATGACAAGGGCGAGTTTGCCACCACCGACCCCTGCATCGTCGCTCGACTCAAGAGCTCCTCCAAACAGCAGGAGCGTGACAACATGGCAGTCCTGAGCGGGCTCCACCTCGCTTGCGTCCGTTGCGTCGGCAAGAAGCACGGGGTGGTGTACCTTGAGGAGCACACCAACCGGCACATTAACGGCTGGAAAAGACGCTCGCAACGGAGCACAGGCTACGCCCCGCAGGCGCGCCTCGCATTCGCGCTGGCCAACATTGAG
>JAOYNT010001257.1:0-16913 GCA_037575995.1 Lingulaulax polyedra | reverse complement strand
CGGGCGTGTCGGGCGCGTCCGCCGAGACGCGCAGCACCTCGGCCGTGTCCTGGGCGTCCCCCGCGCCGGGCGGGCCACCGCCGAGCACGAGCACCATCGGCTCGTCGCCGTCGAGCAGGGTCGCGCTGGCCCCCGCGCGCGCCACCGCGAGCCTCAACGCGCTCGCGTCGGCGCGGTCCGCGGTCGCGGCGAAGAGCGCCACCTCTTGACGCGCGCGGCCCTCGAGCCGCCCTCCCCCCACCAGCACGCGCGCGTCGGGCAGCCCCACCGCGAACGCGTCGCGGTCCGCGCTCGCGGGGATGTCGTTGAAGAGGCAGGGCTCGCCCAGCTCGAGCAAGCTCAGCGCGAAGTCCCCTTCGCCGGTCGGCCCGATCACGGCCACCGCGCCGCCCGTCCACGGCGCCCCGCCGGCCTGCTCGCCGAAGGCGGAGATCGCCACCAGCTCCGTCGCGGGAGGGAACGGCTCGAGCGCCACCTGGGGCGCGTCGGACAGCTCGACGCTCCGGGTCAGCAGCGTGCCGCTGGGCGCGTCCCCGCGCGGGCGGATCTCGAGCGTGCGGATCACGTCGGGGCGACAGCTCAGCGACTCGAACGGCCGGACGTCGAGGCGCACCGGGCGGGGCGACGCCTCACAGCCGACGAGGAGCGACAGCGACAGAGCTGCGCGAAGGAAAGACATCCGGGCTATGATCCTACCAAGGCGCCACGCTCTGGGCGCCTTTCCTCACGCACGCGGCGCGCCATCAAGACCTTCGGGAAATACCTCCTCGACGAGGAGATCGCGCGGGGCGGGATGTCGCGGGTCTTCCTCGCGCGCCTGCGCGGGCTCGGCGGCTTCGAGAAGCGGCTCGTGGTCAAGCAGGTCTTGCCCGAGCTGGCGAGCGACCCGCGCTTCGTCTCGATGTTCGTGACCGAGGCCAAGACGCTCGTGCAGATGAGCCACCCGCACATCGCGCCGGTCTACGAGCTGGGCGTGGTCGAGGGGGTCTATTTCCTCGCGATGGAGTACGTCGAGGGCGCGACGCTCTCGGAGATCCTCGAGCACGGCTCGCTCGCCCCCGGCCAGGTCGCCCACCTCGGCGTCGAGATCGCCGACGCGCTCCACTACGCGCACACCCGCTTCGACATCGTGCACCGCGACGTGACGCCGCGGAACGTGATCGTCGACTCGGCGGGTCACTCGCGCCTCCTGGACTTCGGCATCGCGGCGCCGGTCGAGGACGCGGAGGGAGAGCTGTTCGGCACGCCCGGCTATCTCTCGCCCGAGCAGCTCGCGGCGGGCGCGCTCGACGCCCGCGCGGACGTGTTCTCGCTCGGCGCGGTGCTCTACGAGGCGATCAGCGGCCGCCGCGCGTTTCCGGCCATGACGGTCGAGCAGGCGCGGGTCGCGCTCGAGAAGGACGCGATCTTCCAGGACGCCGACGACGCGCCGCCCGAGCTGCGCGCGATCGTGTCCAAGGCCGTCGAGCGCGATCCCGAGGCGCGCTACACGACCGCGCGCGAGCTCGGCCGAGCCCTGCGCGGCTGGCTCGCCTCCCACGCCCCCGAAGGCGTCGCGCCCGAGCTGGGCCTGCGCGCCGAGCGCGCCGAGGCGATGCGCGAGGCCCGCCTCTCGAACGGCGACTCGCTCCCGTCGATGCCCAGCGCGGCCCAGGTGAAGACCCTGGCCACGAGCCGCCTCCTCGACGACCTGCTCGAGACGCCGGCGGAGGACGCGGAGGAGATGGTGTCCGGCACGGTCCGGATCGCGGGGCGCGGCGAGGCGCCGTCGACCGCGAAGCTGGACCGGCGAGCGGAGAGCGCGGAGTCCTCGCAGCTGGGAGCGGGAACGGGAACGGCAGCGGGAACGGGAACGGCAGCGGAGGCGGCAGCGGGAACGGAAGCGGAAGCGGGAGCGGGAGCGGGAACGGGAACGGCAGCGGGAACGGGAACGGGAACGGGAACGGCAGCGGGAACGGAAGCGGAAGCGGGAGCGGGGGCGGGAGCGGGAGCGGGAGCGGGAGCGGGAACGGGAGCGGGAACGGGAGCGGGAACGGGAACGGGAACGGGAGCGGGAGCGGGAACGGGAACGGGAACGGGAACGGGAGCGGGAGCGGGAGCGGGAGCGGGAACGGAAGCGGACGCGGCGGCGGACTCGGACGCGGCGGCGGACGCGGCGGCGGAAGCGGACGCGGGAGCGGGAGCGGTGGCGGAAGCGGAAGCGGCGTGCCCTGATCCCGCGGGAACCTTCGGGCCCCCGCGGCCTCCCACCCCGCGATGCGACGCTGGGGAATCGGAGCGCTGGTCGCGCTGGCCACGGGCGGCGCGGTGTTCTCCTGCCAGGACGGCCGCGCGCTCGTCGATCCAACCGGCGAGCCGACGCCAGCGCCCGGCGCACGCTGGCTCGACGCTCCGTCACGGTCGATCGCCCCCCACGCTCAGGACGGGGGCGCGCCCCTCGCGTGGGAGGGAGACGGCGGCGCGCCCGACGGCCCCTGCCGTGAGGTGCGCGTGCTCGATCCCGAGCGGCGTCCGGTCCCGGACGCGATCGTGCTCGCGGGCCTGCTCGACGCGACGCCCCGCGAGCTCATCGCGGACGGCGCCGGCCGCACCACGCTCTGCTTGCCCCTCCAGGAGATCGTGACGGTGGAGGCGTACGACGCGGACGGTCGGTGGGAGCGGGTGACCGGCCGGTGGCGGGACACCCGGCGCACCTTGACGCTGGTGCTGATGGAGCCGCCGGAGATGGCCGTGCGGGTCGTGGACGAGGACGGCCGCCCCGTCCGTGGCCCGCGCGTCGCGCTGACCTCCCGGCGGCACGCCGACGTGCTCGACGCGCACGCAGAGCGGATCCACCGGACGCTCACGGGGAGAGCCGTCCCGCACACCGACGCGCGCGGCGAGGTCACCCTCTCGGTGGGCCGCGTGGGCCTCTACCACGCGCTCGTCGATCACCCCGACTACCTCGTCGGCGTCTCCGAGCGCGTCGCGCTGCGTCCGGGTGAGCGCGTCGAGGTGGAGCTCAGCCTGCAAGACGCCATCCGGGTCTGCGGCACGCTCGAGCTCCGAGGCCGGCCGCCAGCCCACGGCTGGGTCGAGATGGGGGGCTACTCGGCTCAGGCGGACCAGGCGGGGCGCTTCTGCTTCGAGGAGCGCGTCCCGCCAGGGTCGCACGCGACCTTCCAGTGGGGCGCGGACCACGCGGTCGCGGGCTGGGCGCGGCGAGAGGTCGCGGAGGAGCTCCAGCTCGCCCTCGAGCCCGCGGGCAGCCTGCGGGTGGAGGTGGACGTCGATCCCCGGCTCGCGCGGTGCGATCACGCCGGAGGCGATCTCTCGGTGACCTCCGGCGCGTTCAACCGCGAGGCGCCGCTCGAGGATGGGGGGGTGGTGGAGGCCGTCCCGCCAGGGACCGTCGCCGTGCAGGCGTGGATGGGAGGCGTGAGAGCGACGCGGGACGTGATCGTCAGCGCGGACAGGGAAGCGCGCGTGCGGCTCGAGTTGCGCGTGCCGTCGGGCTGGGGCGTCGTCTGGCGTGACGTCGCCGACGACTGGCGGGAGGTGAGGATCGACGGGCGGCGGGAGAGCCTCCGCGGCTGCCTCGCGGTCCCGGCCGGAGAGCACGCCATCGAGATCGACGACACGGTCACCCGCGTGACGGTGCCGCGCGGTGGGGAGACGCGGCTCCCGCCCCCGCCCCCCGCGCCGAGGCCGGCGCCACCCGTGATCCGGCGCGACGAGATCGCGGTCGAGCCACCGTGCCGACCGCGGGTGATGCTCACCTACTCCGAGACGCCCCACCCGGACGGCGACCTGATGATGATCAGCTGGGTCTCGCGCGCCGACACGAGCCTCCTCCCCGGGGACCTGCTCCTGGCCATCGACGGAGAGGCGCTCACCGGAGAGCGCGCCATGCTGGCGCTGGCCGGGGACGAGGGCACGAGCGTCACGCTGACCGTCGAGCGGGACGGGCGCCGCTTCAGCGAGCGCGTGATCCGCGATGCCTGCGCGCGCTGAGCTATCTTCTGGGCGTTGAGCAAGCGGAAGCGAGAGGACTGGGAGCGCCGCGGCCGGGTCATGAAGGGGCTCGGGCTGGTGGTGCTCGTGGCGGCCGTCACCGCGTGGCTCGCCCGGAACGACGCGCCGCCGCACCGCTGGCTCGAGCCGCTCGTGGGCACGCGCGGGAGCTACGCCCTGGTGTTCCTCGGCCTCCTGGCGCCGATCCTCGCGCTCAAGCTCTGGGCCGACGGCAAGCGCTCCGGGCGATAGGACTACTTGGTCACATGTCGGCGGATGATCGCGACGGACAGTGGTTTCGGGCACGCCGCGACGATGAAGGAGGGGCTTTCAGCCCCTTCGAGGAGGAGCGACGTGCCCGGAACCGCTGAACGAGCGAGGGCCGTCGTAAGTGTGATCAAGTAGTCATAGCCGCGGTGTGGACCGCCGTCATGACCGCTGGCATCCTGCGCGGCATGATGTCCCGCTGGTCCTTCGCGATCGCATTGGCCCTCGCGCTCGCCGGCTGCGGCGCGTCGCACGACGGAACGGACGCAGGCGCGAGCGACGCGGGCGCGAGCGACGCAGGCTCGGGCGACGCAGGCGCGTGCGCCGACGCCACCGAAGGAGCGAGCTGCAGCATGGAAGGCAGCTTCTGCGGTGGGCCCTGCACGGACGCCTGCTCGTTCTGCAACGTGCTCGAGTGCAGCGGCGGGACATGGATGCGCCGCGAGGCGCCGCCCGCGCCCTGCTTCGCGTGCGGAGACGCGCTCCGCTGCCAGCTCGACGTGAGCTACTGCCGCGTCGCCCGCTCGGACGTGGGCGGCGTGCCCGACAGCTACGCGTGCGCCGACTACGAGCCCGGGTGCGCCGACGGGGCGACCTGCGAGTGCGTGCCCGAATCCGAGCGGGGCTTCTGCACGGACGAAGGCGGCGGCGAGGTCACCGTGGACCTGCCCGGTGGCTGACGCGCCTACCCTTCGAACCCTCGGGGCGGCCGACGCGGGCGCGCTCGCGGAGCTGGCCGCGAGGCCGGACGTCGTGCGCATGGGCGACCACCTCGACACCCGGCGAGCCTCGGACTGGGCGGCGTGGATCGGCCCGCCCGAGCGAGACGGGGCGCCCGTGCTCGGGGCCTTCGAAGACGGCGCGCTCGTCGCGGCCGCGAAGCTCGAGCCCCGCACCCGACGCCGCGTCGCGCACAGCGCCAAGATCACCCTCGTCGCGAGCGAGAAGCGGCGGTTCGACCGCGCGGTGGACGCGCTCCTCGACGCGCTCGTCGACGCCGCCGACCGCTGGCTTCAGATCGTGCGCCTCGATCTCGCCGGGCCCGCCGGGCACCGACGCCTGAAGCGCTACGAGCGGCGCGGCTTCGCGCTCGAGGCCATCCAGCGCGGCGCGATCCTCACCGACGGCGAGTTCATCGACGAGGCGACGTTCGGGCGCATCCGCCCGGGCACCGAGCCCTACGCGCCGCCCCCCTCGAACCTCGAGCTCCCGTGGCCGCCCAAGGGCCCACGCATCAAGGCGAAGATCCGCCAGGCGCGCGAGGAGGACGGGCCCGCGGTGGCCGAGATGATGGCCGAGACCACCGTGGTCTGGGGCACGATGCAGATCCCTTTCCAGTCGCCCGGCATGTGGGGCGCGCGCTTCGCGACCAACCCGCCGGACCGCTTCTTCACGTACGTCGCCGAGCACCGCGGAGCGATCTTGGGCATGGCCTCGGTGATCCTCCTCGGCGAGCTGCGGCGGCGCCACGTCGGTTCGGTCGGCATGAGCGTGGCCACCCGCGCGCAAGGCCGCGGCGTGGGGCGCGCGCTGCTCGAGCGGCTCCTCGAGACCGCGGACGCGCTCCGGGTGCACCGCGTGGAGCTGGGCGTCTACGTCGACAACGACCGCGCGATCCGTCTCTACGAGCGCTGCGGCTTCGTGCGCGAGGGCAAGCAACGCCTGCTCGCCTTCCGCGACGGCGGCTGGGTCGACAACCTCGTGATGGCCCGGGTCCGCGCGTCATGAGGCAGCACTGGACCCTCGACCCGGCCATCACCTTCCTGAACCACGGCTCGTTCGGGGCGTGCCCGAGGGAGGTGCTCGACCACCAGAGCGAGCTCCGCGCGCGCATGGAGCGCGAGCCGGTCCACTTCTTCGTGCACCAGCTCGAGCCGCTGTGGAACGCCGCGAGAGAGCAGGCGGCCTCCTTCGTCGGCGCGCGTCCGGAGGACCTCGCCTTCGTGCGCAACGCCACCGCGGGCGTCAACGCGGTGCTCCGCTCGCTCCGCTTCGCGCCCGGCGATCAGCTGCTCTGTACCGACCACGGCTACAACGCGTGCCGCAACGTGCTCGCGTTCGTGGCCGAGCGCTGGGGGGCCGAGGTCGTCGTCGCGAAGCTGCCCTTCCCCCTGTCGGATCCGTCGGAGATCACGCGCGCCATCGCCGACGCCGTCACGGATCGGACCCGCCTCGCGCTGATCGATCACGTGACCAGCCCCACCGGGCTCGTCTTGCCGATCGCGGAGATCACCGAGGCGCTGAGCGAGCGCGGCGTCCGGACCCTCGTCGACGGAGCGCACGCGCCAGGCATGCTCGCGCTGGACGTGGAGGCGACCGGGGCCACCTGGTACACCGCGAACTTTCACAAGTGGACCTGCGCCCCGAAGGGCGCCGCGATGCTCTGGGCGCACCCGGACGCGCAGGAGGGGCTCCACCCTGCGGTGATCAGCCACGGCTACAACTCGGGCAGGCCGCGCAAGCGGTTCCTCGAGGAGATGGACTGGACGGGCACCGACGATCCGACGCCCGCGCTCTGCGTCCCGAAGGCCATCGAGGTGGTCGGCGCGATCGGCGGCGGCTGGGACGCCATCCGCGAGCGCAACCGCGCCCTCGTGCTCCACGGCCGCGACCTCCTCGCCGAGGCGCTCGACGTCGCCGCGCCCGCGCCCGACGCGATGATCGGCTCGCTCGCCGCGCTGCCGTTGCCGGACGGCGACGGCGCCCCGCCCAGCTCCGCCCTCTACGCCGATCCTCTCCAGATCGCGCTCTTCGAGCGACATCGCGTGGAGGTGCCGATCCCCCCCTGGCCTCACCCCCCGAGGCGCCTCGTGCGCATCTCGGCGCATCTCCACAACGAGGCTTCCGACTACGGAAGGCTCGCCGCCGCGCTGCAGGCGGAGCTCCGATCGTGCGAATGAGACGCTCCCCCGGGGTGTCGTCCTCATCGACGTGACCGACGAGACGCCGACATGGAAGCGATGGCTGGGGCGGGGAGAGCTCGTGTTCCGCACCGGGCTCACCGTCGAGGAGGCGGAGGCGCTCGTGCGCGCGCTCCCCGACGCGCTGCCGAGATCCTCGACGCCCCTTCCAAGGTCGAGCGACGACATCGGGCTCGACGGGATGACGCAGCGGCGCCCGAACGGCTGGGGCGACGCCCAGATCTCGGGCGAGCGCTGGAAGATCCGTGGATACCGACGCGCGCTGCGCGGGCGCCTCGAGGCGGCCCCGGGCGGCGCGATCGTGCGAGTGGGCGTCGACGTGATGCGCTGGGATCTGCTCGTGGGCGGCGCGAGCGCCGTCGGCGGGATCGCGAGCCTGGCCACGGGTGAGATCGCGACGGGCGTGTACATGCTCGTGACGGCCCCGGTCGCCGCCATCGGCGCGCGGCTCTACGCCCGCTGGCGCAGGCGCGAGCTCCACGCGGCGCTGCGCGCGCACTTCCCGGACAGCCCCCAGAGCCCCCAGGGCCCGTTCCGCTGAGCGACCCCGGGCTTGTGGGCGGTCGGGGTTCTGCTAGCGTCGGCGCTTCGCTCTTTGCCCAACCGTGAGGCCCTGATGTACCGCTCGCTGCCCGCGCTGATCGCGCTCTTCGCCTGTGCCTGCACCGTCGGCACGCCCGCCACCATCCCCGGCCGCGACGGCGGCGGGAGCGACGGAGGCAACGCGTTCTGCCCCGACGCCGACGGGGACACGATCTGCGACGCCGACGAGGGGGCCGGTGACGCGGACGGCGACGGGATCCCCAACGCGATGGACGAGGACTCGGACGGCGACGGGGTGCCGGATCGGACCGAGGCGGGCGACAGTGACCCGAGCACGCCGCCCCCCGACTCGGACGGCGACGGAGTGCCGGACCACCTCGACGCGGACTGGCCCAACCTGATGCGCGACGCCGGCCCGCCGCCCGTCATGGACTCGGGGGTGGACTCGGGCGTCGACTCGGGCATGATCGTCATGTCGGTCTGCCCGCCCGAGGCGCGGGTGGACGACGGCTGCGTGGCCGCGGTGAACGAGGGCACGGCGTCGCTCTGCGACGGCGCGGACGACGATTGCGACGGCATGGTCGACGAGGGCTGCGCCTGCGCGCCCGGCTCGGTGCAGCGCTGCTTCGGCGGGCCGCCCGGCCGGCGCGACGTCGGCGCCTGCACCGACGGAACCCAGACCTGCACCGAGTTCGGCTGGGGTCCCTGCGAGGGCGGGATCGCCCCGAGCGGCGAGGCGTGCGACGACCTCGACAACGACTGTAACGGGTGCACGGACGAGGTCACGGGCTGCGTGCCGGTCGGCTCCTGCCCCGCGCCCGGCGACCCGCGCGTGCCGGACGCGACGCCGTTCTCCGCCTACCGCCTCGACGGCGAGATGTTCTACTCGGGCGCCGACGCGGTGTCGTGGCGCTGGGAGGTCGAGGGCACGCCCTGCGACCGCATGTTCCAGGCGATCCCGGGCTCGACCGCGACGAGCGAGAATGGCCAGCTCAGCTACCGCCTCCGCAACGGCAGCTCGCGCAACGCCACCCTCGAGACGACGCTCAGCGGCGACTACACCGTCACGCTGACCGTGACGCGCTCGGACGGCACCGAGTTCACCTGCACCTGGATCGTGCACGTGCGCGGGCCGGGGCTGCGGGTGGAGCTGTGCTGGGACCAGACCGGCCCCACCGCGGGCTTCGGCGGCACGGTCGACCTCGACCTGCACCTCGGCCGGCAGGGCCGCACCACCGCGTGGTTCGGCGACGAGGACTGCCACTACGCCAACTGCGACGACTTCGCGGGCGGCTTCGGCGGCGCGCGGCCCGACTGGGGCTACCCCAACACGCCCGCCGCGATGTGCGTGCTGCCGCCCGGGTCGTTCGGCGCCTGTTACAACCCGCGCCTCGACATCGACAACGTCGTGGAGACGTCGTCGTACGTCCCTGAGAACATCAACGTCGACGTGCCGAACGAGGGCGACGCGTTCCGGGTCATGGTCAACTACTACAGCGGCTCCAGCGCGACCTACCCGCTCGTCAACATCTACTGCGGCGGAGAGATCGCCGCGACCTTCGGCGCGGCGCCGGACCAGGTCGCGGGCTTCATGTCGAGCGAGACGGGTGAGATGGGGCTGATGTGGCGCGTGGCCGACGTGGTCACCCGCGTCGCGGGCGGCGTGACGACCTGCGACATCACGGCGCTGCATCCGGCGGGCATGACGACCGGTCACGACCTCCGCACCGGCGACACGTCTTACTGAGCGCCTCAAATTCGCCGCGCCTCCGCCGTTTCCCTACTCTCCCAACATGCCGGACATCCCTCCCGGGGAGCGCTTCGAGCTCCAGGTGCTGTTCCTGCGCGAGCTCGAGCACGGCTACCGTGCCGCGCGGGACGCACAGGAGCGCTATCTCCAGAGCCCCGGCGACCTCGAGGCGCTGGACCAAATCACGCGCTTCTTTCACCGGATCGCGGGCAGCGCGCAGTCGGTGGGCTTCGCGCTGCTGTCGGCGCACGCCGCGCTCACCGAGCGCACGCTCGAGCTGTGCCGGCGCGGCACCATCGAAGACCCATCCGTGGTCGCGCAGCTCGTCGCCGAGGGGCTGACCGGGGTGGGCGTCACGCTCGAGGAGCACGGCGCGCGCTTCAGCGAGCGGCCACTGCCGCGCGCCAGCATGCCGCCCGAGTCGATGGAGGGGCTGTCGGTGCCCGAGTCGGTGGGCGAAGGCCGCCAGCTCTCGAAGATCCTCGTGGTGGACGACGACGCGTTCAGCGCCAGCCTGATCGACAACACCCTGCGGGCGAGCGGCTTCGTCAGCTCCTACACCACGAACGCGGTCGAGGCGCTCGACCGGATCGAGAAGGAGCTGCCCGACCTCGTCGTGCTCGACGTCGCGATGCCGGAGATCGACGGCTTCGAGATCTGCCGCCGCGTGCGCAGCCACCCCGCCCTCGCCTTCACGCCGATCATCTTCGTCACCCGCAAGGGGGAGCTCGACGAGCGCGTGCGCGGCCTCGAGGTCGGCGGCAACGACTACATCTCGAAGCCCTTCGAGCCGCGTGAGCTCGTCGCGCGGGTGCGCTCGCACTTGAGCCGCCTGACGGCGCTGCGGCAGATGGCGATCCGCGACGGGCTGACCCGCTGCTTCAACCACCGCTACTTCAAGCAGCGCATCGAGCAGGAGCTCTCCCGCGCCGCGCGCTACGGCTACCCGATGGCGGTGGCGATGGTGGACGCCGACCACTTCAAGAACATCAACGACAGCCACGGGCACCTGGTGGGTGACCTCGTGCTGGTGCACCTCGCGAACATCGTGCTCTCGTGCCTGCGCGGCACCGACGTGGTCGCGCGCTACGGGGGCGAGGAGTTCGCCGTCCTGATGATCCACTCGGGCGTGCGCGAGGCCGAGCTGATCGCCGAGCGCATCCGCGGTCGCGTCGCGTCGACGCCCTTCGTCATGGAAGACACCACCGGCGAGCCGACCGGAGAGACCCTCTCCCTCTCGGTCAGCGTCGGCGTGTCGGTCTTCGAGACCGGCGACAACACGCGCTCCATGGTGCAGCGCGCCGACGAGGCCCTCTACGAGGCCAAGCACGCGGGTCGCAACCTCGTCCGGGTCGCCGAAGGCTCGGCTACCGAGTAGGCGCGCGGAGCGCCCACATCGGGCTGCTCGGGTCGATGACGCCGAGGGCGGCCTCGTCGATCGCGGCGTCGGGGCCGAGCCGCTCGCGGAGCCGCGCCGCGATGGCCGGCGGCGCCAGGCCGTCGACGAGCGCGTGGCCCACCACCTGATCGACCTCGGAGCCGAAGAGCGCGTGGTCGTCGAAGAAGCGGTGGAGGGCCGCGACCGGATCGTCGGCGCGCGCGCCGACCAGCGAGAGCACCTGCGCGCGGTCCTCGGCGAGCATGAGCGCGGTCGCGACCAGCCGGTCCTCGCTCGCCGTCATCGCGCGCCGCAGCTGATCGGCGGCCTGGGTGCGGGCGGCGTGCTCGAGCGCGGGCGCGATCGCGTCGACCGCGTCGCCGTGCCGGGGGCGCAGGGCGTCGAGCAGGGTGCGTCGATCGTCCTCGTCGCAGTCGGGCCACATCGGCGTGAGCGCGCGGAACCCCGCCTCGAGATCGGCGCGCCCGAGGAACGCGAGCGCGCGCTCGGGGAAGCGCGGATCGTGCGCCTGACGCAGGGACTCCAGCATCGCCAGCTGCCGGCTCACGCGGTCGTTGGGCGCGTCGATCGGCAACACCAGCGACGGCGGCAGGTAGCGCAGGTAGCCCTCGGTCCGCACGGTGCGCACCACCATCGACAGGCTCGGCTTCGGCACGTGCACGAGGGCGTGGACGAGCGGGTGGCGCGCGAGGGAGAAGCGCCGCCGCTCGCCGGCCTCGACCACGCTGAGCGCGCGCAGGCGGACCGGCCCGAGGCGCACGCGCTCGCTGAAGCGCCGCGTCTCCTCGAACGCGTACTCCGCGTGCACGCTGAAGCCCTCGAGCACGGTGAACACGCCGCAGAACGGGTGGTTGTGGATCGCGCTGAGCGAGTCGAGCCAGTAGTAGACGTCGACCACGAAGCCGTCGCCGTGGAAGACGGTGAAGCCGGGCTGGCCGAAGACGCCGACCGGCGCGAGCTGCGCGAGCTGCGGCGCGGCGGGGTCGAGCACGTCGTCGAGGAAGGCCTCCCGGTCGAAGGCGAGGTCGAAGCCGGCGAGCACCTCCTCGGCGACGTCCGGGAACGCCTCCTCTTCGCGGTGGGCGGCGGCCCAGGCGTCTTCGAGGCGGGCGCCGAGGGCGGCGAATCGGTCTCGCATGGACCGGACCCTACTCCGGGGGCACGACGGCCCGCCATCGCGCGTGCGCGATCTGCAGCTCGGCGCGGGCCTCCGCGAGGTACTTCTGCGCCTCGGCCGCGTACTGCTCGCGCAGGTTCACGATGAGCAGCTGGGTCGCGCCGAGCTCGAAGCGGGTCCGCTCCGCGCGGGCCACCGCGGTGGCGACGTCGGCCGCCTCCTGCGCCAGCGCCAATCCGTCGTGCGCCGCCACGAGCGCGCTGTGCGCGTCCCGGACGCTCTGCGCGATCTGGTCCCGCGCGAGCCGCGCCTCTTCGCGCAGCGCGGCCAGGTCCGCGCGCTCTCGCTGGATGCCCCCGCGCGCGTCGCGGAACTGGAGCGGGATCTCGAGCAGCACCGAGCCCTCCACGACCGGGTCCTCGTAGGTCGAGCGCTGGCGGTCGTTGCCGTCGCCGAGATCGACGCTCGCCTCGAGCTGCACGTCGACGCGCGGCGAGAAGCGGTTCTCGGCGTAGTCGACGTAGACCTGCTGGCGACGCTGGAGCGCCTCGTAGCGCTGCACGATGGGGTGGCGTCGGCTCGCGCGCTGCACCGCGTCCGCGAGCGGCGGCGGCGCGGGCGCGGGCAGCGGGATCTCGCCCGGGACCCGGGCCGCGGAGGGCACGATCGGCTCGCCGCTCCGATCGCGCACGTAGAGCGAGAGCGCGATCGCGGCCTGCTCGAGCGCGCGTCGCGCGGTCACGAGATCACGCCGCCGCGCCAGGATCACGCGCCGGTTCTCGAGCGCCTCGATGGCGGGGTACGCGCCGGCCGCCACCTGGGCGCGGATCTGCGCGTCGCGGGCCTCGGCCAGATCGAGCAGCTCCGCCGCGACGCGGTACTTGCGCCCCGCCGCCGCCCAGTACCAGTACGCGCTCGCCGCCTCGTAGCCGACGTAGAGCCGGCGGACCTCGAGGTACTGCGCGTAGGCGTCCCGATAGTGCTCGGCGGCCCAGAGCCGACGACGGCGTCCGTCGATCGGTCCGTCACGCCAGAGGGGCACGCGCACCCCCGCGCGCAGCTCGCCTCCGTCGAGGGTCTCGTAGTTTCGGTAGTAGGACGGGATGCCGGGATCGCTCCCCTCGTCCGCGTCGAAGGGGCGGCCGAAGCGCCAGCCGCCATAGAAGGTCGCGCCCCAGAGCGGGGTCGGCTGCGACAGGGTCGCGTGGGCGCGTCCCCACTGGTAGTAGCCGGCCGGCGCCATCCAGGCCTGCCCGGAGAGGGTGGTGTCGAAGCCGCCCTCCGCCGCGAAGCGCTCCCCCTCCGCCGCGGCGAGCTCCTGACGGGCGCCCTCGATGGCGGGGTGATGGCGCTCGACCGAAGAGAGCACCTGCCCGAGGGTGAGCGGCTCGCCGCCGCCGACGTCCACCCGCCCCATCTCGGGGAGCGGCGGCAGCGGCACGCGGCTGGGGGGAGGCACCTGGGCCGCCGCGACCGAGGCGAGGCCCCAGGCCGCGAGCGAGATCAGCGCGCGCGTCATCAGTAGCCCCCCGCTGCGCCGTAGCCCGCGCCCCCGCCGTAGTCGTCGACGCCGGCGTAGTCCGAGTCCCCGTACTCGCCGCCGCCGCCGTAGTCGCTGCCGCCGTAGCCGCCGTAGCCGCCGCCGCCGTAGCCGCCGCCGCCGTAGCTCCCGCCGCCGTAGCTCCCGCCGCCGTAGCTGCTCGAGCTGGAGCCGTAGTCGCTGGAGCCGTAGTCGCCGCCACCACCGTAGCCGCCGCCGTAGCTGCTGGAGCTGGCGCCTCGCGTCGTGGTCGTCGGGGGCACGTCGAGGCTGGGCGGGAAGCCGTTGAGCTGGCGCCAGAGCTCGAAGCCCACGGTGACGCGACGCAGCAGGACCCACGCGTTGACCCGCGTGCCCTGACGCAGGAAGCGCGCCTCGGGCCAGGGCTCTTCGCCCGCCTGCGGGACGACGACCACCCGGAAGTTTCCTTGCCCGTCGTCGGTGGAGTCCACGAACGCGACGCGACCCCCGAACGTGCCGACCGCGACGGACGGCCAGCCCGCGAACTGCACCGCCGGCCAGCCCTCGAACTGGATCCGCACCGGACGCCCGGCCTCGATGATCGCGGCGTCGTTTCCGTCGACCCACACCTCCACCGCGCGGCTCAGGGTGTCCGGCACGAGGATGGCGAGCGTGTCGCCCGCGCTCACCTGCTCACCGCCCTGGTTGGCGACGAGGCGGAAGATCGTCCCATCGCGCGGTGCGGTCACCTGCTGGGACTCCTGGCGCGCGATCTGCGACTCCAGGCTGGCGAGGCTGGCCCGCGCGCTCGCCTCACCCGCGACGGCGGCCTGGAGCGAGGCGCCCGCGCCGGCCTGGGCCGAGTCCGCGTCCGCCCTCGCCCGCTCGAGGTCGGCCTGCTTGCCGGCCAGCTCCGACGTAGCGGCCGAGAGGCGCGCGCGCGCGGACTCCCGCGAGGTGCTCGCGCGCTGCTCGGCGAGGATGGCCAGCTCCAGCTGCCGCTGGGACGCGAGGCCCTGCTCCTCGAGGGCTCGCTGCCGCGCCAGGTTGAGGCGCGCCGTGTCGAGCGCCGCCTCCGCCGCCTGCTCGCTCTGCCGCGCCGCCTCGACCGACTGCGTGGCCACGCGGAGGCGCGCCTCCGCGGCGCGGATCGCCTGACGCTGCCCACGCTCGGTCGCCTCCACCTGGGCCCGCGCCGCCGCGACGCGCTGCGCGTAGGTCTCGAGCTGCGCGACCTGGGCCGCGCGCCGCACCTCGAGACGCTCCATCAAGCGAGGGTCATTGTCCGAGATGTCGACGATCGGATCCCCCGCGCGTACGACCGAGCCCTCCTGCACGTGCCAGCGGACCACGCGCCCGCTCACCGGGGCCTCGATGTTCTGCTGCCGCTCGAGCGGCGTGTAGGCGATCACGCGCCCCTCGCCCGTCACGTTCTGTCGCCAGGGCGAGAGCAAGGCGAAGAGCACGAAGGCGAGGAACGAGATCGTCAGCGCGACGGCCACGCGCCGCGCGTGCGTGGGCGGCGGCACGAGCCTCGCCGCGCCGATCATCTCGCGGTAGGGACCTGCGTCCATCATCGGGTCACCTCTTTCAGCGCGCCGTCCTCGAGCAGGAGTCGACGGGAGCAGCGCGCGCGCACGTTCGCGTCGCGAGACACCACCAGCAGGGTCCACGGCGCGTCGTCACGGAAGATCACGTCGAGCAGGCGATCGCGCGTCGCGTCGTCGAGGCCGTCGAGCGCGCGGTCGATCACGAGCAGCTTCGGCTGCCCGGCGAGCGCGCGGGCGAGGCTCAGTCGAACGGCCTGGCTGCTCGACAGGGGCGCGCCGCCGGGGTGAATCGAGGTGTGGAGCCCCTCGGGGAGCGCCGCGATCTCGTCCAGCAGGTCGACCGCCTCGAGCGCGACGCGCACGCGCGCGATGTCCACCTCGGCCCGGCCGAAGACCACGTTGTCGACGATGCTCCCGACGACGATCTCGGTGCCGCGCACGAGCGCCGTCCGGCGGCGGAGCGTGTCGCGGTGCAGATCGCTGACGTCGACGCCGTCGACGAGGACGCGGCCCGCGCGGGGCGAGCGCAGCCCCGTCAACACGTCGAGCAGCGTACTGGCGCCTGCGCCGCTCGCGCCGGAGAGCGCGACGCGGTCTCCCGCCGCGAGCTCGAGGCTGACGTCCTCGAACACCCGGCGGTTCCCGTAGGCGAAGTGGACGCCCTCGGCCAGGAGCCGGGTCCCGTCCGGGTCGGCCGTGGGCAGCGTCGCGGTGCGCGCCGACGGCTCGGTGGGCAGGTCGATCAGCTGACCGATCTTGTCCAGCGCAGCGAGCAGGTCGTAGCTCGTCTCGAGGTGCTTGCCGACCTTCGCGAAGGAGGCGACGACCGCGGTCACGATGAGCTCCGCCGCGACGAGCTGGCCGAGGGTGAGCTGCCGCTCGATGACGAGCCACCCGCCGATGCCCAGCACGCCCGCGCTCGCGAAGGCCTGCAGCGCCAGCGCGCCGACGAGCTGCCGGAAGACCACCCGCCAGTGATCGCGGCGGGAGACCAGGTACTTGCTCGCGAGCCGATCGGCGTGGTCTCGCGCGAGCGCGGGGCCGCCGGCGAGCTTGAACGCGGCGGGGTGGCGAGCGACCTCCTCGAGCCAGCTGGCCACCTCGTACTTGGACTTGGACTCCTTGACCGCCGTCTTCGTCGCGCCGCGTCCGAGCACGAAGAGGATGCCGAAGACCAGCAGCACGAGGAGCACGTCGAAGGCGAGCAGGATGGGGTGATAGAAGGCCAGCACGAGCGCGCCGACGAGCGCCGTCAGGACGATCTCGAGGCCGCCGAGCAAGAGCGACGACGAGGCCTTCTGGACGGTGAAGACGTCGAAGAAGCGGTTCAGCAGCTCCGGGCCGTGCGCCGCGTCGAAGGCGGAGAGCCGCACGCGAGGCAGGCGGTGCGAGAGATCCGCCACGAAGCGCAGGAAGATCCGACGCTGCAGCACCTCCACCACCCACGCCTGGAGCGCGCGCAGGACCGCCGCGAAGGCGAGCCCCACGAGGAGCAGGAAGGCGAGCACCGCCAGCGGCTGGAGCAGCGTGCCGAAGGCCACCGTGTTGACGAGCGCCTGGACCGCGATGGGCGTGGCGAGGGTCAGCACGCCGACGCCGATGGCGTAGACGAGCACCACCGCCAGGTCGTGGCGCTCGAGGCGCATCAAGGCGCGCAGCCTCGCGAGCGGGGTCGGCGGCGGCGCGCCCTGCTCGTCCTGCTCGTCCCGGGCGCCGAGCGCGCGCAGGGGGGGCGGATCGATCGCCACCCAGACCCGTATGAACAGGCTCCCGCTGTTCATGTGCTGCATTCACCAAAACACCGCGGTTCGAAATCAGCTTGCGCTGCGACTCCGAATTCGCTGCGATTTGAGACTTCAATTCGCTGCGATG
>JAOYNT010000164.1:0-17051 GCA_037575995.1 Lingulaulax polyedra | reverse complement strand
CACCATCACCATCACCATCACCATCACCATCACCATCACCATCACCATCACCATCTGATGTTGATGCGGATGCAGATGTTGATGCTGATGTTGATGTTGCTGTTGATGTTGATGTGGATGTTGATGTTGATGTTGATGCTGATGCTGATGCTCAGGCTCATGCTCATGCTCATGCTCCTCATCATCACCATGTGGTCCTTAGCCACATTTTGCTCAAAGGCCTTTGTGCTGAAAGCATCACAACCCCCCTTCAGTCACCTCACTGCCTTGTCATGGCCTCTTCTTCTTCGCAGCAAAAGGGAGGGTTCAAGCAGCATGTGGCTGCCAGGATGAAGGAAGAAGGTGATCGAAGCAGGTCCCCAGTCCGACCAAAGGCGATGGGAAAGGGAGGTGCCAGGGCTCATGCCTTGAAGGCGGCCATGAAGGAAGAGCCCTTGGAGGAGGATCGAGAGCCTGGTGAGGGTGAGGTGGCGCCAGACCCTGAAGCCTTTCGAGCTCATGTCAAGCACTTGTTCCTCAGGAACAAGTGCAGTGGCTTGGAGGTGCAGGCCTTGAGTGCAGCTGCCAGCAAGTCGGGAGCAGTGGGGGTGAAGGATTTCGCGAAAACAGGCAAGGAAGGCAAGATTTCGAAGAACATCCACCGCGACTTGATGAGGAAACTGCTGAAAGGCAATAAAATGCCTGATCTCTACTGGGCTGAAATTCCTTGTTCCGATCCAAAGACGGGCCAGAAACAAAAAATGACATGGATGCCTTTCTTGTTGGTCCATGAATTTCTGGTCTTGTTGGCAAAAAGTTGCTCCATGGCTGAATTGGTGTGCTTCCCACAAGGCAGCGGTCTGCACCAGTTCCAGCAGGACTTTGCCTCCAAGCACAAGCACATCGACAAGGACCTGCTCATTGCCATTGGCCTGCATGGAGACGGTGTGGCGCACAAACGCAAGGACACAGTGGAGGCCTTCACCTGGAACTTCCCCACGCTGCCCAAGCAGGAGAGGTACCTCTTCGGTCTTGTTGAGAAATTCTATCTGTGTGGCTGTGGGTGTGGGGGGAGATGCACCTATGATGCCATCCTCTCCATCTTCTGCTGGTGCATGCGCTTCCTGTTCCTGGGCCAATGGCCGAGCACCAGGCATGATGGAACCAAGTGGCTGCCTTCTGACAAGGCCAGGGCTGCCAGGGCACAGGAGAAGTTTGGCTTTTGGGCAAATCTGACACAGGTGAGGGGGGACTGGATGTTCTACAAGACTATTTTCAGCTTCAAAGGCTGGGCCTCAAATTCCATTTGCTGGCTTTGCAGGGCAAACAAAACTGACATCCCCTTCACGGACTTCTCGATGACTGCCCGATGGAGAACATGCCGCTATGGCGAGTATGAGTTCCTTGCGGAACAGAGGAGGGAAGGCATTTCCCCCAGCCCACTGTGTGGGTGCCCTGGCTTCACCCTCAGTTTGATTGCCATTGATGTGCTCCATGCACTGGACTTGGGGGTCTCCCAAACTACTCTGGGGAACTTCTTCCATGAGGTGTTGCAGAGCAACTTCTTGCTGCCAGGGCGTGCAAGCCGGGACGACAAGACAAAGGCACTGTTCCAACGCATCAAAGAGTTCTACAGACGGTCTGCCACACCATGTCGCCTCCGGACGCTCCAGCCAGACATGATCAAGGCAAGGGACAAAGCCCCTAAGTTAACAGCCAAGGGGGCTGAGACCAGGTACCTGGTTCCCTTTGCCTTTGATTTGGGGGTTGCCTTCCATGACAAGCTGCAGACACCCCACACCCAGACCATGGCCTGCGTGCTCAGCTATGTGTTTTGCACGTTCTCAAAAAGGCTATAACGCGTCGCTAAAAAAAGGTATGAAAAGTTTAAAATCAGAGAAAATGACAAATTCTATAATTGTTTTTGGTGAAAATTATAATGTATTAATTCTTTTTTTGGTAAACATGTTGCTGATTTGTCTTTGCCTATATTTTGTTTTTGTTTTTCATTTTGCCGCATTTACGAATGTAGCCGTTTGCATGCGCGCGTGCGTGACGTTTCCGTCATCGACCATATGCACGCCCCATGCTATTATTGACATCGTTGCCACCATCACCGCCCGCAGCCCTCTTGGCTCCAGGACCACATGCCAAGCCATGAGCGCCCAAGCGTTGTTGCAACAACTGTCGGCCGCTGGCCTGGGTGGGGCCGATGACACCTCGGCCGGGTCCGTGGCTTCTAGCCAGGTTAATGCATCAGAAGACGATCAAGCGGCCAATGAAGGTCGCGCCCGCGCCGCGGTTCAGTTGCGCGCTCGCCGCCGGCTGTGTCGGCACATGCGTCGGCGTAAGAATGAGCGCACGGCAATGCGACAGTTGCAGGCACAGGCTCTGCACCATCGTCGCCATGGCGCCGCTCGGACTCACGACCATGTGATGATGGCCGGCGTTGGCCATAACTTGGTGCCTCAACGTATGCGTCGGTCCTCGTCCGATTTGGGCCGTGGCCCGGGGGCCAAATGGAAGATGCACACGCCGGAGGCCATGTGCAAGGCGGCCTTCGCGAACCTCCATTCTAGCTTCGACACCAAAGCGGTTGAGGGGAGTTGTAAGTCGCATGCCTTGAAATGCACGTGGATGGCGGCGCGCGTTGTTTATGATGCATCGCAGCGGGCCGTTGAGAGTCTTAAGCGGCCTCTGGCCTGGTCTGCTGACGCGGCTCCGGATGTGGACGATTTTCAAATTAACAATATTATGTTCGACGAGACGCAGTTGTGGTTGAAAGAGGGCCGCCAAGGTTGTTCTAAGAAGCGACGCCGCGTCTTGGCCACTGCTTCCCAAGTGACTAGGAGAGCACCCGGTAGTAGTACTGTGGATATGGACGTCTTGCGGCCTCCAGTGGAAATGAAGCGCTACACAAGTGGTACATGCGCTGCAGTTCTGGGGAAACCAGATGACAGTGCGGGCCTGTTGCCGCAGGGTGATGCGGTGCCTAAAGTCAGGTTTCTTGCGTGTCTGACGGCCTTTGATTCCCACTCGGTCAACAAGTTGGTGTCCAAGTGGGTGGCGACGAGGCAGGAAGGTTTGGAGGGCCCACCGCGTTTTCACGTCGCGTCGTATTGCGCGCAGCACAAGACTGGCAATGCAGTCCAACAGGTTTCAGAATACCTCGGCTTGATACGGCCCGGTTTCGCGTTGGCCAGTTGTTTGGCAACAGGATCCATCTCTGATGACTTGGACTGCGAACTCAGAGCTGTCTTGGACCAGGAACTCGACGTCATTGATCCTGCGGTTGCACTTTTTGATGCGCCTGATTCGACCCAGCAGATTCATATGTTGCGCGAGCTCTTCGAGGTTTGTTACGTGCAGGCCTCTGGCCGTGGTGACGACCTGGAGCGGAAGCAGCGTGCAGAGGTTGAGGAGATCTTGACTTTCTTTGGGGCATCCTGTGGCGGTCGCCTCCGGCACGCGTGCCCCCCCGGTTGTTGCAACCCAGAGTCAGTTGTGCCGGCCGCTGACCGGGGCCTGTCGGTGGAACGGGCCTTTGGCTTGGTGAAGCGCTTTGTTAACCCTTGCGTCTCGGAGCCTGCCGCAAACAAGTACACCAAGGTCGATCCGGTGATGCGGAAGCTGGCGTTGGCTGCAAACTTCTTTGGCTTGTTGCGCCGGGCGTTCGCCCGCAAGTTCAAAGAAGAGGGGAATGTGGAGGCCGACCGCTCTGATATCAGTGTCGATGCTGCGATCGGCGCCCCGACGAATGCGACGAGCCATTGGCGGAAGGTGGCGCACATCAAGTTGAACCGGTCGTACAGTTTTTTGAAGCAGCGCGCGAGTGAGTACTTGCCCTTGGTATGGCTCTGCGTGTGCTCGTGTGTCATGACTGTGCATTACACGCTGTTCAAGCACGGCACTTGGTTTAGCCACAGGCCAACGACAGAGCGTTGCAACGTGTTCGATTTCTGCAGCGACGGAGAAAGGAACCCTGCTTCCGTTGCGTTGTCCACCTTGGCGGCCATGCTGCTCGACCCCGAGGGCGCGGGTCGGCGGCCTCTGGCCTTGTTGTTTTTGAAATTCGGGGACAAGTTTGCTGATTGGCCGCGGCATGTCCACGAGTATTTGGCCGGCAGTTTATGCATCGCCTTCAGTGTCATATGGCGCAAGCTAGTGTACCATTTTCAACAGTACCCTTGGTTGTTGGCGCCGGCCTTCGATCTGAGGCGCGCCGAGTCCGACCGGCGTGCGACGTTGCAGCGGTTTTTTGATGCCGAGGCTTGTTGCTTAGATAAGGGGTTATGCGCGCCGCTCCGAGCGCTCCGGGTCAGCATGGACGACTTGTTGGGTGGAAGCGTGTTGCACGACTTCCTGGTCGCCTTGTTCGAGCGGGTTGTTGTGACGTCGACGCAGGTGGAGTTGTTGTTCGCGTCGTTGTCGAAATTCACGGCTACATCGCACGGGGGGGCCGGCATGCCAAGCCTGGCTGCCAAGTACACGCTGAACGCTTTCAGCCAGGCCGTTGCGCGTTGGCGCAGCAGGCAGGCCTCTGGCCAGGCTGCCCGGTCCGGTCTGTGTCGTGTTCCTTGGGTGTTCACTGAGCCCAGGGAGGGTCGTATAAACCACTTGCATCTATTGGCAAGGGCTTCCGATGTGGGCGGCCTTTGGCCGGGTGGTTTGGATCCGGCGGTGCGGTTTTCAGGGGAGGTCATGAAGCAGCTGAAAGCGCGGTTCGAAGCACTGCCTGCCGAGGCGCAGGAACGCCTCAAGTCGCAGGCCAAGGCGAGACGCGAGATAGCGCGCCGCACGCCTTCGCGGTTGGACGAATCGTTGCGTGAGCGAGACGGGGATGTAGCGCAGGGTCCGTGGGGCTTGGCGGCTTCGAACGGCTCACCTTTCCCGTTGCGGCCGTCTGCGATTAGCGAGGCCTTGGCGGGGTCCAATGTGGCATCCTTGGCAGATGGTTGGGCCAATCTGCACCGTGTTGCAGCAGAGCCCTTTGCCGATTTCCCCGGCACCGTCGACTTGCCAGAGGCTTGCGTGGGCGGGTGCGGTCGGGATCTCTGCTTGCGCGGAAACCCTGCCGGCGAATGGGTTCCAGAAGCAGTGTGTTTGTGGCGCCATGTGTTGCTCGCGTGCCGCTTTGCTGCCCATACTAAGAAAGACCCCTGCGTAGTGCTGCGGCTTGATTCTAAAGATGTGGCTGATTCGGTCTTTGTCCTGGTTGCCCACCATTCTGACAATGCAGACTCACGCTTCGAAGGGACATTTCTCCGTATGGCGCCAGCCAGGGCTACCGGTGATCCTCCGGCCTCTGGCTCTGGTTTGTTGTTGCCGCCTTTCCTTCTGCAGCTCGAGGCTCAGAACACAGCCTTAGGCCTGTGGCCGTGTATCGAGAGCGAAACCGGTTTCCTACGTCGGTTGTTGGCGTTGTCGCCAGATTGGGCAATTTCGCATGTGGTTAGTCGCGTGGTTGGCGCAGTCTTGTTGGCCAGGCTTGCCGTTGAGATCAAGCCGTTCGAGTATGGGCGAGCACTTGCGCTTGAGGAAGAGGCAGCTGAACAAACGGCAGCGCTCCGCGCGCTCCGTAAGGTCATGCGCCCGCCCGATTCTGGCAGGTCTTCTCGCAGGGCTCGCGCCCCAGGCAGAGGCCGCGCTCGCAGCAGGCGCGTGCACGCTCGCCCAAAAGGCAGTGCTGGCGCCGAGTTGGTTGGCAAGACGGGCGATTGCGCTTCTGAGTCTCTCGATGAGAGCGAGCAGAGCGAGGACTCTGAGGTCGAGCATTATTGGGCAGAGATCATGAATTCTTTGACCAAAGGAAAAGGCCGGCCGACGTCAAGTCCTCGCAAGACAGTAGCGGCATCCTCTGCCGATGTGTCCGTGGCCTCTGGCTCAGGTGAGCCTTTGGGCATTGCGGCCTCTGGCCCAGGTCAGGCTTCGGGCGGTGCGGCGCCCAGTTCGGGTGCTCCGCCCGCGCCGCTTGCAGACGTACAGGCGGCGCCTGCCCGCCGCCAGCCGATGAGGCGTGATTACGTTCCGGCCATCGGCGGCGGTTTTTGTTATTACGAGGCCTACGTTGGGGGGTCTTCCGGCGAGCCGTATGAGAATTGGATTATGACATGTCCACGACATGAGAATTGCCAGAAAACGAGGGGCGTTGGCGCGTTTTCTACCAGGCGGCATGGTGAGTTGGAGCCGTTGGCGTTTTTGCACGCATGGCGGGACATGGATGTGCCGCCAGGCAGGCAGCACCGTCGTTGCACCCCGACAGAACTCGAGATCGACGGCCAGATGGCCGAGCACATGTTGGCCTTCGCCGAGTTGAATGCTCTATTTCTAGCATGACGCGCGCGGGTATGTTTGCGTGTGCGGCCTGTGGCCACGGTAGACCTTGCGGCCTCTGGCCATGGTTGCTCGCGGGACTCAGCGGTGTGGCAGGCCAGCGCGTTGCCCAAAATCACAGCACCCACAGCCCACGACCTACCCAAGCACTGTCCTTATCCTTACCCGTGTCGCCATCATAGTCACCACCAGCAGCACCGTTACCATCAGTCACAGTCACCAGTAGCCACCGTTAGCCACCATTAGCCACCATCAAGCACCATCAGCCACCATCAGTCATCACCAGCCACCATCAGTCATTATCAACCACCGTCCGCCACCATCCGCCACCACCAGCCACCATCAGCCACCGTCAGCCACCATCAGCCAACGCCAAAAGTCGCCATCTGTGCCCACAGCCATATCGCAGCCAACACCAGTCACCGTCAGTCACCATCAGCCACCGTCAGCCACCATCAATCACCATCAGCCACCTTCAGCCACCGTCAATCGCCATCAACAATTACCAATCACCAGCAATGGCCATCAGTCGCCACCGCAACCGTCAGCCATCATCAGCTCGCAGCCGCCGTCAGTCACGACCGTTGCTTCGCAGCTGTCTCAGGCTCGCCTAGGGTGCCTCGTTCTCAGTTTTAGGCACCCGCATGCCGGCCAAGCAGGCTCCGGAAGAGAGCCCAGAGAAACCCGATTTCAGCGTCAGCACTTCGTCGTCATCGAGCGAGAGCGGGAGTGGGGCCCGATCCATGTCCCAGACCAGCCCCAAGAGCGTCCACTTCGACCCTGCGTTGGATACGGCCTCTGGCCAAGGTACGGAGCTTGGTGCGGCCTCTGGCCAAGGTGAACCTGAACCGAATGCTGGGTCTCTGGCCTCCGATTCGAGCACGGTGACGGAGCAAGCCAAAGACGCGAGTGCTCGGGCCTCTGGCCTGGTCCTTTTCGAAAAGCCGTGCTTCGACAAGGAGGCCACCGGACTCGTCATGAAAGGGCCAGAGGCCACCTTCTCGAAGTACGATGCCCGTTATGTTGCTTTGGAGAAAAAGCCAGGCATGAACTGTGACGACGGCATCATGACTTTCGTGCACACGCGCGTGTTGGCAGAGTCGGACTTCTCGAGGGTCTGTCCGGGCACCATCCCCAAGCGAGACAAACTGGACTTCAACCTTCGCAGCCCTTGCTCGCTCATGCTGCCAAAGCCGGAGTTTTGGGTCGGGAACATCAAGGCTGCCGAGGATTGGAACATCCACAAAGAGCTTGGGTTGCGGGCCATCTGGACGGTGGGGAGCATCCATTTGCGGGGCAAGCCCAGCAAGTATGTGACCTACATGCCCCAGATTGACATCAATGAGGTCGTCGAAGGCACGATTCCATTCGCAGACTTCTTGGAGCAGCTCCTCGTCCTCGACAACCACTTGGAGATGAAGGGCTCTGCCCTGGTCCATTGCTTGCAGGGTTCCAACAGATCGGGCGTGGTGGCGTGTGCCTACATCATCGGCAAATGCCAGGTGAAAGCCGACCTTGCCTTGCGGCACGCGCAGAGCGTCCGCCCGATCATCGACGTGGCCGAAGCTGCTTGGGGGAATACGGTGTTGCCAGGCCAGTGGTTGGAACGCCACGAGGAGGAGATCATTGCCGGCTTCGCCAAACGCGTCAAAATCAACCTGCCGTTGGTGGTCAGCCCGCAGACCTTCAGGAGCTTGGTCGACATGGACGCCATCGAAGCACGGAAGAAGGAAAAGGCACAGAACCTCGAGATGCAGCATCTGCGGGATGAGCTGGAGAAGCTGAAGGAGGAACGGAGTCATTCACCGGCCTCTGGCTTGGTTGCGCAGGCCTCTGGCCAGGTCGACAAAATCGTCGTGTCTGCAACGAAGGGCCAGGCCTTGGTCGATGTCGTGTCTGCAAGGCAGGGCCAGGCCTTGGTCGATGCCATTGCAAAGAACGACGTTGATGCGGTCAACGAGATCTTGGACAACCCCCCTGCGGACGCAGACTGCAAGAGCGCGCTTGCCAGGCACTGCAGCTACAACGGCATGACGCCGTTGCACCACGCTTGCCGGATGATGGTGCGGGCGTGGGCGCAGAAGTTGCTCGAGTGGGAACCTGCGGTCGCCAACATGGCCACCTACGCGAACGCCAGGCCGAACAAGTGGACGCCCTTGCAGTGCTTGCTCGACAACCCCGTCATGGAGGTCTTGACGATAGAGCAGGCAAAAGCAATGGTCTCTGACCTGGTTGAGCACATGAACGAAGACGCAATTCGAAACCAGACTGGCTTTGTGGAACGGGGCGGCGGAAAGCGCGGTGGAGGCCTGAATGTCTTGCATGCGTTGGTGTCTCGCAAGTCGCCGCTCTTCTTCTACACGGCCGACCAGATCAGGGCCAAGTTCGGCGACAAGGTGGCCATCGAGATGATGAACACGACCACAGGCGACGGCAGGGGCGTCGTGGACATGGCGTTGGGGTCGAACGTCCAGATGGCCCATGACGTGAAGAACCGCTTCCATGGCGCGGTCGAGCAGACGACCAGCAAGAGGTTCCAGGATCAGAAGGGCTGGCGCCGGCAGTGGCAACCCGGCGAGAGCGACTGGAAGACCCACGGCACGGCAAAGTATCGCAGCGATAGCGCGAAGTGGCGAGGAGGCTCGTCCGAGGACGCGGGGTGGCGCAGCAGGAGCCGCGACTGGAAGGAGGACTGGGGCGAGGGTTGGAGGGCGAAGGAGGAACCGTCCGATGACTGGGCTGATTGGAAAGGGGAGGATCAGGCGGCCTCTGGCCGTGGCAGGAGCTCGGGCCAGAGCAGCGAGTGGTGGGACAGGTGAGAGCCGACAGTTGGCCTCTGGCCAAGTCCTGCGGCCCCCAGCTCGACCTGGACGTTGCAAACGCAGTGGTGCGCATTGAGAGCAAAAAAGGCTTCATCATCTCGTCCATCATCGTCGTTGCCACCGCCGCCAGCCATAGTCGACAAATTTGATATTCATAGACAGTCGCTAACAATATCGACAGGCTTACCAAACAATTCAAACAATTTCCATTTTCTCAAACAATTTCCATTTTCTACTTTTATTTCCCATTTTCTATTTTTAGGCCCTCTAAAAGTAGAAAACAGGAAATAAAAGTAGAAAATGAGAATTGTTTGAAAATTAGTGAAAAGTTTGAAAATCTTAGAAATGTTTATGTCGAGTGCAATTGTTATGTTTGTATTTCCGAACCGTTTCGGGGCACACCTTGCTATGCTCGCAAACGGCTTCACTCCTCCGTGTTGGTGGGCGTGTGTTTAAAAACATGGTGTTTGCTGTTGTTGTTTCGGCCCGGGCTCCTTGCAGTAGCTTCCGTTGTCCCGACGGTCCGCCATGTTGTTCCCTGCAGAGCCAGCGTCGCCAAATCCGCGCGGCAGCGGCGATGGTGACAGCGACGACGGCGAGCGTGGCGGTGGCGACTGGGACGACGCTTCCTCCCAGTGCTCAGCGAGGTCCAGCAAGACCCACCTGAAGCAGCTCCTGTTGACGGCTCCAGTTGTCGAGGCGGAAGCCGAGCTTGCGCTTTGCAAGGGGTGTGGGCGTAAGGCCAGCGCCACCGTCCCATGGGTGCAATACGACCCCGTCTTTGACGAAGGTCCTGAAAGAGCACTTGTGGGCAAGAAACCCAAAGGGCGTGTGTGCAGGTTGTGCTTGACTACCTACAAGGCCTCTGGCTGGGATGCGACGTATGGGCCGATCGGAAACTATTTCAAGGTCGCTGCCACGCCGGCGGGGCGGGCGAAGCACCAAGAGTTTTTGCACAAGTGCAAGGTGATGGCAGTGAAGGTCGATGAAGAGGGGCACTTTCTGAGGGGCAACTCTGCGAAAGAAATCGGCCAGACAAAGCTCACGCTTAAGAAGAGCCGTGGTTCCAAAGTCCTGAAGCCCTCGCGTGAGTTTGTGGCCCTTGACGCGTGGGACGAGAAACTCGACGGGGTGCTTGACAAAACGAGGGTTACCAAGGAGGACTTCGGAGAGGGGACTGTGGAGGGGTGTTGGGTCGTTAGGGGCCGTGTGGGCGTCTTCAAGGAACAGGCATACGTGGACCAGCGCATGGAGGAAAGCCGCCTCGAGGCAGATGACTCAGGACCCTTCGGCAAAGAGCGTTTGGCAAACAAGCGAAAGCAGGTCGCCAAAGTCTTCGACGACACAGAGTCCAAAAGGAGGAAGCTTGCAGTGGAGCGTCCGGCGTCTGGCCTGCTTGGCGTGGACGACGCCGGCTCGTTGCTTGCGTTGTTGGAGAGTAAGGCCTCTGGCCTTCGCCTTGGCGCGCGTCCCGTCGCAGCAGGCGAAAACCGCAGTGGAGGGGGCGAAGACGAGGATGGCGACGACGAGTGTGCCAGCAAGTCGGAGGACGAAGAGGCTTCCCTCGCAAGCGCCAGTGCGTTTTTCGGAGCAGCCCAGGATGCGCCGCCCAGTTCGGGCTCTGCCCAGGTGGCCGTGCCTCGAACCAAGAAGCCAGCCCAACCAGGTGCCGGCCGCTCGGGCCAGGCGTCTGCTTCTTCCGGGCAGCGCGCGCGGCTTCCCAAACCGTTGGTGCGCGGCGTGCAAGGGGGGCCACTTCAGGGGCAGGAATCGGTTGTAGATTCCGGCGCGGCGGCCTCTGGCCAGGAGGCCAATGTAGATGGTCGCGTAGCACGCAGTGTGAACACGTTCAAGGAGCAGATAGCCAAAGATGTGGACATGCCTTTCAAAGCCCTGATTGACTTGAGCGACGAGCGCTTGCGCGCTGCCGTGACGAAGGAAGAAAGGAAGCAGCTCTCGGACTACGTGGCCGACAAGTTGAAGGGTGGACGCAAAGTCATCAGAGCCGTGCAGTCGTTGCATCACAAAATTGGCAGCAGCAAGGCTGCAGAGATGTTGCAGGGTGAGTGTGCTGACCTTGAGCAGAAGTTGGCCGTGGCAACCGCTTGCGTCGACCTGTTGGGGTTGATGACGAAGCCCCCCAACCCAGCAGAATTTTTGGAGCACTTGGCCGTAATGCGCAATGCTGGAGCACTTGTGTCTGCCAATTTGCACATGTTGGAGTTTCAGCAGAAGTTGCAACACGCGCTCACGCTCAACGATGTCAGGGGTGCGTGCCAGATGTGCTTCCAGGGCTCGACAGAGTTAGTCAGGCTCTGTGAGCACGGGTGCAGCGTTGAAGCCGCCGCCAGGGTGGCGACATCCAGTTTCTTGGATTCTATCCTGGTGTTGGCCACTTCGGGCTTGGGCAAACCGGAGCAGCAACGGCAGAAAACGAGCCCGACGAAATCTGCTATCTCGTCAATGATTGCAACTGTGAGCGAGCACGCGCGGAACCCGGCGTTCATTGCCAGCGCGATGGTTGACAATGAGATGGCAGACCTCGCTGCGGTTCTCGACCCGGCCGTCGACCCTGCGAAGTTGCAAGACGTGTTTGATCGGTTCGACGGGTACCACCAGCATGGGGCTTCTTCTCGCACTGAGCTTGGCCCATTGGGCGCCTTCCTCTTCGTTGGGGTCATTGGGAAGGGCTTGGTGGAATTTGCACGGGTTGCGCTGGCCTCAGAGACATGTGATGTCGACGCGTCCAAGAGGACCTCAGAAGTCGAGGCCTCTGGCCAGGCGATTTGCGGCGCGACTTGGAATCCGTTCAATAAGGACAGTGCGACGGTAGCCTTGTCCCAGCACCTTAAGCCGTTTAAGGACGCTCTACGGTCTTTGGCGGAATGCGACAATCCTGTGTTCAACGATTCGCAGAGAAAGAAGGACAAGCGTTTCAAGCTGACCGACCGCCACCAAGCCATGTTGGGGCGGGTGGCCAAAGCCAGCGAGGACACTTGGTCCCATCTTGCAGACTGCGTCGTACGGCAGTTCGAGGCGCATATCACCAAGAGTGCCATTGTCGTCGCGCGTGCCCTTGGGAGCAATGGGGAGGTGGAACTCGAAGCTTCAGAGGGCGCGGTCGGTGGCGAGGTGGGGGCCGTTGGCCGGGTTGGGTTGCTTGACCTGAAGTGGCTCGAAGTCGAGGTTGACGCACAGGTGTCCGGGCACGCGTTGTTCTCCGACGACGAGGGCTCTGCCCAGGTGGTTGGGTCGAAGCACTTCCGGAGGTTCCGTGACGTCACACTGGCGGTGGCCAGCATCTGCGAGGGCTTTCTCGAGTTGGCCGAGTGCGGTCTGGCCAACAACATTGCGCGCTTCCGGGACTTGAGCCAGAAGCACGAGTGGTCGGCCGCTGAGCTCAAGCGCGCCATGGATTGCCCGAAGAGGGTAGAGACCTTTGCTGGGCAGCAGGGGTTGAAGCTTGACGCGAGGGTCCACGAGGCACTGGCAACCTTGGCGGCCGCTCTCCGGCCCGCCTTTGCACGCAGTCAGAAGGAGTTCTTCGGGGCTGCCAGGGCCATGGTGGGTCTGTACTCCGAGGGAAAGGAGGTGCCAGACATTGCGGGTGTCATGCAGCGGATCGCAGAGCCACTGGCAGAGAACAAGGTGCTGTTCGATTTCATTCGCGATTTCTTGCGGGTGGCAGACGCGAGCGCGGGCATTACGAAAAGGTCGGGCGCAGATGCGTGCGTTGTTGCGTTGCAGGGCTTGGCCCAGGTGTTGGAGCAGTGGCCCATGAAGCTCGAGGACGGGTGCCTGCTTCTCAAATCGGAGTGGGCGGCTTGGGAGGGCGACTTGCGCTTCTTGGGCTTTAACCGCCCCGAGTTGTTGAAGCGTGTGGAGGACGCCCACGCGCAGATCTCGAAACACGTCCACTCCCAAACCGAAGACCTAGCGCCGAAACTGCGTTGCGCTTGCGACAAGGCGGCACAAAGTTTTCCCTGTTTAGCGGGTTTGTTGCACCGGAGCGAGTCCGACTTCAAGAAGGACATGAAGACGTTGGCGCCCATCTTGGCCAAGACGCAGGCGACGATTCGCGCCGAACACGCAGCGTGCAACAAGTTTTCTGCTAGCAACTTGGGTGTTGCGTTGGGCACAGAGTTGGGCACGTTGGCAGAGCATGTCATGGGCGCGATCCAGTATTTCGTAGGTGTCTACACTGCCTTGATGTTTTATCGGCATCCGGACACGTGGGCCCCGAAGCTGGAGACGGCGAAGAAGAACAAGGCAGCTCTGGTCGCAGCGTTGTCTTCGTTGAACGACAGCGACGATGCGTCAGCGTTTGAAGGTATGTGCGCCCACACAGTTGTGGCGCAGATGCGCCGGGACGCGCAGGTACCTGCACGCGAAGTGCCACACCGCCAGGGTGGGCCTCTGGCCGTGTGGGCGGCCGGGCCTCTGGATTCAGTCAAGAAAGGGCAGGGTGCGAGCGAAGAGGAGCAGGAGCCGGGGCAGGGGAGGTGGAAGCGGAGGCGGAGGGAGGTCAGCGCGGGCATGGTGGCTGTGTCGCCGCCAGCCGCGTGTGAAGTGGAGAAGGCCATTGTCGCCGAAGGATCAGTGGCACAATCTATGGCAGTTCCGAGCGGAGCTGCAGAGGCGCAGGGCGATCTGGCGGCCTCTGGCCAGGCAGAGGCGGCCTCTGGCCAGGCAGAGGCGTGCCCCGCTTCAACGACGAAGGCAGGGGAGGAGCAAGCGGCCGAGGAAGCAGGGGAAGCAGGGGAGCCAGCCTCAGTCGCAGGTGCGGGTTTTTTTCTTGTGGCAGGCGCTTGTGCAGGAGAGGGGCCGGAGGCAGACGCCGGGGCGGCGGCGGGGCCGGCAGCGCATGCAGGCGCCGGGGTTGCGGTGACATGCGACGGGGCAGTGGCCCTTTCAGTGGCCGATGAAGGCGTAACGGAGGCACTAGCAGCAAACGCAGGCGCAGCGGAGGGCTCAGCGACAGGCAAAATCCCAGCGGAAGAGCAAGCAGCAAACCAGGGCCTTGCGGGGGGGCATAAGGCCTTGGGCCAGGTGGCGGAGAGGATGGGGGAGACCGCAGTCGAGCCAGCAACAGATTCCGCAAGTGCAGTCGCGGAATCGGGGGCCTCTGGCCATGGAAGTTATGAGGGGGAGTGCGCGGCAGCGGCCTCTGGCCATGTGAGCAAGCCCAAGCCGGAGGCCGCAGCCAAGCCAGCAGCCAAACCGAAGGAGACGCGCGGAGCGGCAAAGGCGCAGGCATTGCGCAAGGACAGGCCCGGGATTGTGGTGGCGCCGAAGCCGTTGGGGAAGAAGAAGGCGAGGCCGAAGGCGAAGGCGTCGCCCCCAGCGCCGGTGCCAGCGGCGCAGGCTTTGGACAAGCTCTGGTCCCGAAAGGGCTAGATGTTGTGGAGACACTGGCGGCATTGGTCGCGCGCTCGGAGAAAATGGCCCGGTCGTTGTTGCCACGCCCGCAATCGTTGTTGTAGCCAGCATCGCATCGCAACCATGGCCGCCGCCGTCGTAACCACCAGTGTCGCCATCGTCAGCCTTGTAAACTAGAGTTCGTCGCCAACGCCATCGCTGCAAATGCCATCATCCTAGATGCTCGCATGTGTTGCGGCTCAAACCAGCAAGAGCCGTTCGGGCATTCGGGCTCGGCAGCGCGGGGGCATGGCACGGCGTCGGCAGTTAAAGCGCGAGGGCACCGTTGACGAGAAGGAGGTTGAGGCCTTGGTCCAACGCCACATTCAGCGCCGGGCCGACCCGACACATTTCACAGATGGCAGCTTGTTAGAGAAACTCGTTGCTGATCATTGCGAGGCGTTCCGCGAGCTCTTCCACGGAAAGCGAAATGTGTTCCCCCCCGCGAAATATCGATCGGGTCTGCGTGCATTGGGTCGGCCTCGGAGGTTGCGGCGGCCTTCTTTTTCCAGCAAGCAGTCAACGCAGTCTCTGACTCAGGTTTTCGGCTCAGGCCAGTGTTCAGTTGCGACATCAAGGAAGAGAAGCGCAAGTGGATCGAAGGCGTGCACCATGCATTCGCTCCTCACAACGACGCTTCGGCCGTTGGCCAAGGTTCGGCCGTTGGCCAAGGTTCCGCCGTTGGCCAAGGTTTTGCCTCTGGCCAAGGTTCGGCCTCTGGCCATAGTGTTGCAGGCGAAGGCAGCTCGGGGGTGCCGTGCATTTTTCAGGACATCGCAGACATTGGGGGCACGCATGCAAGGTGTGCAGCGCATGGCCGCGCGTGCCCGGTGCCAGCGTGCAACATCTTTGTGTGTTGTACGTCGTGCAAGGACTTCTCGAGGTTGACCCCTCCTGGGCAAGCCTTGGCCGGGCGCGGGCCTCTGCTCTTGCAGCCGAGCAGCCGTGGTGGCTCCGCTCAAACCTTCCATGGGATGCTGTCGTACATCACATGGGCGCGCCCGGCCATCGTCCTTTTCGAAAACGTTGAAGCTATCAGCGACTCGGATGCCGCGACGGATGTTTCGAATCTGGACGTCGTGTTGTCGGAATTTGCATCGAGGGGGTATGAGTGCCAACAGATGACTGGCGACGCCTCCTGGTACGGTGTCCCGCAAAAGCGTTTGAGATTGTACATAGTGGCCGTGTTGGTGGTCGCGAATCCACAGTTCGACTTCCTCGAGCGCCCGGTGCGTGCAACTTTTCAGACATTGCGGGCTCTGCTCAAGGTTTGTGTTCGCGCTTCTCCATGTGCGTCAGAGGTGATTTACGCGGCGGTTGACGAACGTGCGCTTGCTTGGTTGCATGAGCGTCAGGAGTCGCAGGCCACCCGCAGGCCGGCGAGCTATGCTATCGGCAACGCCATAACGCACGCAGCCTTGAGTGGCGTCAGTTGGTCTGCAGTCCAGGCGCCGGAGTGGTTGAAAGCGTCGCCTTGGTTTCAAACATTGACGGTTCAACAGAAACAGGTTGCAGCCTACAGCTTGTGCACAGATACTGCGCCCGTGTTGTTTCGCGACGTCAGCCAATCGTGCAGCAGGGTGCGCGCGTCAACTTTTGGGAGCGATGGCCAGCACCTGAGTTTTACAGTGACGCCGGGGCAAGTGACCCTTGTTTTCCAAGAGGCGGAGAAGCCGCGGTTGTTGTTGGGCGAGGAAGCGATGGTGCTTCAGGGCTTCCCAATTGCAAAGGTCTCTGACCTGGTAGAAAGGACATCTAACCACGTGATGGCAGACCTCGCGGGGAATATGGTTGCCGTGCCGGTGTTGCTAGCATTGTTGATGGCAGCTGTCGCGTGCGTGCATTGGCGAGAGGAGCAGAACACGCCAGAGGACGAACCTTCGGACTTAGAGGATGCGTTGGCTGCCTTCAACACGTTGGTGCGCAATGACAGCACCCCAGGCGAGGCCCCTGCGCAGAAAAGGGTGAAATTGTGATTGGGTTCGACAGCGGCAGACGTTGGCCTCTGGCCGCGGTCGTGGTCTTTGGCCTTTGGCCGTGGTCGCCCTTAGCGGACACAGGCGAGTTTGGCATCGGACTTCTCGGACTCTCGGAAAAACTGTCAGAGTTCCATCACTTCCGTCCATCATGTGTCACTGCCAGCACCAACTTTGCCAGCCTCGCGCTCCCTCTCCGGTCGCCGTCCCTACCGTCGCACGCCGTCCCTTCCGTCGCACGTCCCTGCCGTCGCAGGCCTGACTAGCCTTCTCCCTCGCCGTCCCTGCCGTCGCACGCCGCGTTACAAAAGTATTTTTGTGTTTTTAGGATTTTTGTATTTTTATGTTTATTTAAGAATTATTGTTTTTCCATTTTTGTATTTTTATGATTATTTTTGTATTTTTTGTATCTTTACCACGCTTCCAAGAACAGCCTTTTTGAGAACCGGCAATGCTGCGCGCGCTGCTGCTGCTGCTGCTGTTGCTGCTGCTGCTGCTGCTGCTGCTGCTGCTGCTGCTGCTG